>JAQGAV010001438.1:0-20926 GCA_034691345.1 Phasmarhabditis papillosa
CACATATATACTAGTAAAACAACAAACAAGCGTATTATATAGTCGATCTCAAGACCTGGGTTTCCAGCGCGGTATCACGAGCGGGGCGCAGTGTTATAAAAAATGAATATATTATCGGTCGACTTGGTGCGTTTTCTCCAAAAGTTCATTTATTTTTTATAATACTGCATCTCGCTCGCGATACCGCGCTGGAAACCTAGGTCTTGAGATGGACTATAAAATTACTATATCTATCCTGTTGACAATATCTTCTCAATACCTGTTCGGCCAGTATTCTATCTCTCAACTGAATGCCTGCAGTTCCATTTAAGAACACTTCAGATGTATTCGAGTTGTCCAAATCCGTATTCGGGATAAAAAATGAGCAGAGCAGTCGAAGCGGATGGAGGGTTGCGGAGCTAAAAAGATAATAGGGTATATTTCAAAATATTGTCCTGAGCCCAAAGATTGCTTAGAAGCAAGGAATTTGAGCTACAGTAACCTAAAGACTCAGCACCATTATTACAGTCCATAACAAAAAGAAGACTGCAGTGAGTTTGTAAAATCACTCGTTCTGTGGCAAAATTAAACTTCCATTAAATGGTTCGATGCGCATTTTTTGTTTGTTTTAAACATATTATTGTACAAGTTTTATTTTGTATTATATCAAAAAAAAGAAAATACGCAATTGCGGAAAACTATGTATACCACATTATACATTGATGGTAAGTTTGTTTTTATTTTATAGAAACACGAAAATATCAGTTTCTCTTATCTGTAAACTCACCATCCATCCCATATCGATTTTTGTAATATAGTCCACTGAGATTCTGTGAATTTCGGGGACAATGACGAAATATGACGAAGACAAGCGGCTCCTGTAATAATACAGTTCAAGGAGTAGATAGATTTTTAGGCTAGCTCTATTTTGTGGACTATTTTGTATAAAAACAGTTAATTCTTCAATGTTCTGAGCGCCTCCATATACATAGACGGCTCCATACGAACATCTAATCTCAGGGTTTCAGCAGTTTATTCCGGAATCTTATGAGAAGAGACGGCTCCTTTCTAACATTCAGTCTACGGGTGTACAAACATGGGATAAATAAGCTGCTAGTTTCCCAAGCCTTTTGCAGCTACGGGGAGTCGAACTCCCAGGCTCAAATCCTAACGGATTCAGATACCGCTGCTCTAACCACTAGGCTAAATCAGTTAACTTACCAACTCTACTAATGTCAGTTGGTTGTCCACAACATTCTACAGACAATTGACAGATATCTGAGAGAAGACGAGTTGACCAATCAGAGGAAATGTCTTCTTCCATGAAATCTAGTACCATCTCAACACAGGTACCAACAGCCTGCACATATTAGGGTTTAGTGTTGGTGGAAATCATGACTTATGACTACAGTATGATTATAACCAAGGGTGGGTCAGTCCGGGCCAGGGCCGGGCATCTCGTGGTCGGCTTGCTTTGGCCCTACTTTCCAGCTACAGTCAATATTTTAATAATACCCACAATATCCAAGAAAATCAATACCCAAAATTGAAAATTCTATATTTTTTGTTATTTTCTTTTATACTTCGACCACTTTTTTCTTTATTCTCAACATTTTTATTAATAAAATTTGTATTTTTGTTAATATATTTGTTGTGTATGAAAAATTTATAACTACGGCCGACTGACTACGACTCAAAATATCTCAAAATATGACTCCGCAGGCCCGGCCTCAAAAATATCAGGCCGGGCCGGGACGGATAACCACTTCTGCTAGCTACTATCCAATTCACAAAATAGGTGACTGACTCTATAGTCATGTACATGACTATATTTAGTCGTTCATAGTTTGGTACTATCTAACCCTGCTAGAGATTCCTTCTTATAACATAGCTTATGAAGACAAATATGGATGACAATTTTGTTTAGAATAACAATAAGAGAGAGTAAATATTACCTGTTTTATATTTCTTATATCGACGTCATTGCTGATTCTTTGTAGCCATTTCTGAATATGAGGTAACAATAGGGACGATATGCAGAAGGCTACGGTGTTGGGTCCTGTAACGAATAGGATTACTGTAACTCAAGGTAATAAAACTCGGCATGTACTCTGGGACGGTGTATAGTTTACGGAGTCTTTAGTAATAAAACATCCTCATTTGGAATTTATTTATCATTAAACTAACCAAATTCACTTTTCTTAATGCTCTCTATTAGTTGTTGTATTGCTCGCATGAGCGGCGGCTGCACAAGAGGTGGCGCGGTTGCAAGTGTACCAGAGAGCTAAAATAATACAATATATGGGTTCAGGAGCCAGCTTTACCTGCTCAACAAGGATGAAAAGTAGCTCTAGTGAGGCTAGTTGATGGCCTTGCAGATCGTCCCAGGGGAAAGTCCCGTGTGGTACTGAAACAAGATTATACCGTATGCAGTGATTAAAAAGTAAACTTGTTTTACATATCTATCAACTAATTAGCAATGTCTTTAAACCAGAATTTCTACAAGTTATGTAGTTGGGTGCGGTGGCCCAGTGGTTAGGAACTTTGCATTATAAACTTTATTCGTTATATCCCACTAACATCAGTGTATCGGAAAATGAAAGAACACGTTTTTAAATGCCGAACCTTCCCGGGGTTGACAATCTTAGTGAATCAGACCGTTTCTGGTTCCTCGAACTGCATACCTTCAATATCCTTATCTAACTGGGTAGGATCATAGTCTTCAGATGGATCGATAATTGAAGATAGTGGAGGAATAAGGGCTCCAGTACGGATGAGGAAGGCTATTGTATTCTCCATTTCATCGAAGGAGGTCGAGCGGAGTTCCAGTCTAGATAAATGTGATTTAAGATTCTCATACCATTTAAGATATTTAATAACTAGGCAAGAACATACCGACCTCCTGTTTCAGCTACTAATGTAACTATGACTGTTTTATATAGTATGTTTAAAAACCTAGTTTGCATCGCGCAAAATTTTGCTTCAAAAAGGTTCCGAATTGCCCACTTTTCCATTATTGAAGGGACAATTTTGCAACACCCCGCATACAGTAAGGCCGAAGATGCGCAGTCTAGGTTTTGAATATAAGCATGCCCCTGGCAAACATGTGGCAAAAATGTGGCATAAAACGCCCGATGTATGCCACCCTCTACGCCACCAAAACGCCACGATTATGCCTCGAACCATCGCGTGCCACTCGCACCTAGTTTTCCGAGATACTATGCTTTCCATGCTATTCTTACCTATGTAGCAAATTATGATTAGGTATGTGAGGATTGTTATACATATTTAGAATAACTGCATATGTAGGTTGTACTAGACGTAAAGCTGCTTCTAAAATATATATTTACTTTGTGAAATTGTACATCATACAATACATATTCAAACCTATTGTCTGCGGAAAATGATATTGTCGACGGATGAATCGTTTGCAGAGGTGTACTGTAGAATTAAGAACGAGCGCGGAAATCGAAAGAAAATGTACAAGTTTCCGATATAATTGTGCGCTCGTATTATAATAAATAGACCTTTAGCTTCATGCGACTTGTCCTTCGACTATATACTATAGAAATACTTGAATGATGAAAACTTATCCATAGACTTTATAGTCCATCTTAAGACCTAGGTTTCCAGCGCGGTATCACGAGCGGGGCGCAGAGTTGTATAAAATGAATGTGAAATCGGTTGAGGTGGTGCGTTTTCTCCAAAAGTACATTCATTTTTATAACACAGCGGCCCGCTCGTGATACCGCGCTGGAAACCTAGTTCTTGAGATAGACTATACATACCCGACAGCTTATCCTCCATTTCAGTAGCTTCACATTCAGTCGCTTGCAAGAAGTGGATTATGCAAGGGAAACAGTCAGGAAGAGACCATGAGAGAACGGAGCTGTAATAATAACAATAATAACTATTATTTATTTATTTCGATTCAAATATCTATCTACATCGATACATAGACTATAATATAGTCAGCGCCAAGAGTAATGATGGAGTGTAAAGAATTCAACGCTCGTCTGACCAACTTTTGCGAGCAGCGCGCCAGCTTCTGGCGGCTACTCTCCGTTCAATATTGTACTTTGCCCGTACGCGCGTGTAATTCGCCTGCAGGTGCCATTCGCCTGCAGAACCCTTTATGCTTTGGAATAAAAAGTTATTTCAAAGTAGAATCAGATACGTAAACTGATGGCAGACCAGTGGTTAGAAGCTTTGTCTCATAAGCTATAGGTAAATGTATGGAATACTCCCAAAAAATTAGAATCCTCCGCCTCTAGGTAATTTATGAACAAAATAAAACGAGGTTTATAGATGTATAGCCATATATTATAGTTTATTAAGTTAAGTTATATCTTATATATTATTCTTTTATAATATTTTACCTTCTTTTAATTCCTAAATAAGTCCCTATTACATCTAATACTGTCCAATGTACACTTGCATCTTCTACGGTCGTCGTTCGAACTGCTCGTAACGCTCCAAAAAGGGGTTTCCAACCTAGAAATGTATCCTTCTTATTATAATTTGTGATATAGTCCGTTTCAAAGCCTAGAGTTAATCCGCGGTGGGGTCAAATTTTGTTGTCCAGTGTTCCGCGGCCGTGTAAAAAAAAGGTAAACGTTTGCACTACAGAGTTTTCGATTGAGGATTCCATAGTTTAATGTTTTCTAAACTTGCGGGTGCTTTAGCCTAGTGGTTAGAGCAGCGGTCTCTGAATCCGTGAGAATCTAAGAATGTAAGTTCGACTCCCCGTAGCAGCAGAAGGCTTGGGAAACTAGCAGCTTATTTATCACATGTTTCGTGCCCCGAAGACTGAATGTTAGAAAGAATCCGTCTCTGCTCAGAAGATCCCGGAATAAATGACCGAAGTCCTGCCTCGAAGACATCTACTACTATTGTGATACAAGTGATATAGAAAATAAAATACTTTAAAATACTTATTAAACTCACCAGATCCTAGAGTATCTGACTTAGTTCTAACGTAATCGGACAGAGCAGAAACAACTTGTTGGCGAGTCTCCGCAGAACATAGGTCGGAGCAGACTATTGCCTATAGTATTATATTTAATATCATGAACTATGCATTTTACAGAAGTTATAATTGTTATGTATGTATTTAATAGGCATTATAAGGAGTTCAGAGATGAACTTTAAGCAAATACTATATAAACTATAAACTCTTTTCCAATAAACGATTCAGCAAGGTTAGTAATCAAAAGTTATTGAAATAAAAGTCACAGCAACCGTGAAAAAGGGCCGGTCAGGACTGGGAATTTTGCGGGCCGCCCTGGCGTTTTCAAAATTTTCGTCCCGGGCGGTCCGGCTGGCCAGTAAATGTCAACAACTATGTGAGAGGTATTAGAATATAGTATAATAGAATATAATTAGAGTACCTGGAAAGGTGCCAGCAACATGTGATTAAAACACATTCCAGTGGCCTCAGATAGAATAATATCAGATGCACAATCAGATAAAGCCGATACACCACTACGAGATTCCTCAGCACTACAGGATATCTAGAACAGAAGGGTTACTGTAATCAAATTAGGTTTGACAAACAATTGTTTAGAATCAAATTATTATGTAAGAATGGTATTAATAAATGCTGCAGTTTGTATTCCGTATATTGTTGAATATACTATCCCAATAACAGAGGAACATTTCCCAAAGATATGTCACAGCCAGGACTCCAAACTGCGATCTTCCGCTTACATAGAGAACGAGGTGGTAGTTCGATCCACTAAGCTACCAAGAATTCGATGGTTGTTAGCCTAATAGGAACTAGTGATTAGTGGCCTGGTTTGCTCTTGAACGAGCCGGTGCCGGGGTCGAGCCGAGAACCGGAGCATAACGTTTGATCTAGCCTAGCTATCTATCTCTGCTAGGAACTAAGGCCCCGAGTTAGGCAATAGTACATACCTGTATAAAATGCGCTCCAATGATAGGCCATATCAGCATCTGATGCACAATTGGACGATTCGGAATTGAGGAAACAATCTCGGAGACCTGAAAATCACATAAGTTAAAAGATTACAAAAATTGGTATAAGAATATTTTAACCAACTGAAAGTCTACTGATCCTAATATTTGCTAAAACCTACTCTAGCCAATAGATTAACACTAGGAGTAAGAGCAGCGGCCTTCTGACCGGAGTAGAATATCCTGTTCTCCGATGCAGAAACTAACGAAACGCAGAGTTTACGAAGTGACCGAAGACTCAGCTGACGACCACACAGCGAGTAAAACCTAGAATATAATTATTGAATGTGGTAACTGTAGAGTGAAGCTGAACTAACAGTAACAAACATAAATTATCTTTTCTGGCTAGATATAACCTGAGATAAGTAAAAGTTGTCAATTCACTTGTAGTCCTTAACAAGAGATAGGTTTGCAGACCATTATCCTGAGAAGAGGCTGTGCTAGATTGGAAGGAATGGAAGATCGGGGAAGGACTGGGCTCTCATTTTTAAATTAAAATTCATTTTTCTCTGGAAACCGAATCATTCGAAAAAAAATTCAGTTGCATAGAATGAGACATGATCTTTCCAATGATATATAAATTAACATGAACTGCTTAACGAAATAGACCAGGATATGAGCATCAAGATTTCACCAATTGAATTTGCTCTGTCCCATTTCCTTAGGGGGCTGCGAATAGTGGTGAATTGGGAGCATTTTTTTCAACGTACATCCATTTTAATCCGACACCGCTTCTCTCGACGATTCTGCCCTGGAAACCTATTTCTTGATGCAGACTATATAAGTAAATCATATTCTGTCTTACCGGTCTACTTTTGCAATTAGCACAGCTAGGGCTTTATTCAATGTATCTTTAGCTAGTTCACGGTCTCCTAAGGCGCGTTCCACACTTCGTTCAGCGAACGACACATCCTGAGAATAAATGGGTAGTTTGGTATGACACGGTTGTGAAAGGATCGGTTTGATTTAAAAATTCCCGGGCCCACTTTAAATTTCCAGACCCGTAGTATAGGAAGCCTCGCAAGTGAATTTGTTACGGATTTTTCGTTTGGGATGGTCTTAATGTTAACTTATTGAAGATAAAGTGTCTGTGATTAGAAGAATCACTCCCAGGCCTCTGCAGTTGGTGTCACCTGACAAAGTTAGTAAAAAAATAATGAAGCAGTTGTAAGGTTTAATTTATGTGCTAAATGGAAGGGTCGTTTTTTTAACACTCCACAGTAGGAGGGGGTCGTAACAAAAATGTTGGGTGGAGACCAACTGCCGAGGCCTGATCAATCCTGTCATTAATCTAACCTCTTCTCTATCGGCTTCTTCCTTCTTTTCCTTCTTCTTTCGACCAAACGAGAAAATAGACGGTTTTTCATAGCAAAGTGCACCGAAGATGAACTTTTCTAGCTCCCAAACGTATTCGGTACATCTAGAAGGAGATATATGTAGTTACTTATAGAATCCATAGGCTTAATCTGTTTTAAAGTTTATTCAACTTGAGACTTGAGTTAGATTTATGTCAACATAAATATAAAACTATTTTCATTCTTATTTTTGTTTACCTTATAACATGTTTCCAGCATTCTGGAGCATGGACGGATACAAAGGCATTGTCAAGAACAAGCTGGATGCTCAGAAGGTCCTCTCTACCAACAATAGACCAGCTAAAAGGGGAAGAATATCACTACAAGCACTTAAAATTTTACGAATTTGAAGTGTTTGCTAAACTTTATCTCAGGGGTGCGAAAAGGCCCACCCGCTTCCACAATTTTCCGGTTTCGGGCCGGTGCCGGCTAGGATGGCAAACGGTACAGTACGTCAGAGCTGGCCACCGGCCCGGCCAGCCTGAAATTGTGAAACCCAGGCCGGGTCGGGACGGCCGGATAACCACCTCTGGGCATACAGAAAGCTGGTTACCGGTCCAGCCTAACCCGGCCAGGCCCGAGCCGGCCGGATATCCCGGTACGGTAAACGGTACGGTAAACGTATACCGTACTTTTTTCAAAAACCGTAGCGAATGCCCACCCTAGTGCCGGCGCGTTAAATTTTCAACTCTGCCTTTCTGAAGGAAGGAAATTAACAGCGTTTATTGATTTCCATATCTTCCTGTTTTAGACTTAACTTACCGTTTCTGCTCATCGGCAGTAGCCATGGCCCTTAATTCATCTACATCACAAGATGTTTCCACTAAGTTCTCAAATATCCAACCACAACGAGAAGCAAGATCTATAAGAAGACAGATGATTGATGTGGTAAGACTAAGAAGGAACTCTATGTGAAGTATAGTATGTATACCAACCAATACGTACTATGTCTCTCGTCTTACACTCTCTAACCCCCGGCTGTCTTTCCTAATGGTAAGCGCCAGAAAGGCAGTCTAGTCCTATGCGGGCCTAGTGGCCACTCGCCTGTAAGCATCTGCGCTCAGTCCCAGTCCCGATTTTCTCTATCTTCTTATGTACAGTTAAATATTATCCAGCTACACCCGTAAGTAATAATTATGTATCCTTCATTACCGACTATTTCTATCTAAACAAGGCTATGAGTTATGGTGTTTGGTGTTATAGCCTATAACACCAAAATAGTATCAAATCTGTCTTCAAACATACATGCTATATTTGTTTTCTTTTTGAGAATATGTCTACAACTGTTTCCAAATGTATCGGAACTTTCTCAACTTCCCGGGATTCATATCCAGACGTTTTTTGTGTTATTGTTTTTTTACAGACAAAAGTTGTTTTTCTAAGAAGATGGATGAAAAGCTTGTGTCCTGTACAGTGATTACCAGCGGTATTGCTACGTAAACAGCGGTAACGGTACGTAGCCAGTGGTAGTTGCTGGTAGCGGCTGGTTTTTGTTGGTATCTGGCCAGCCATAGGTGTCTCTACAGAGGCGGTTGGGGTCTATCTCAATCTTACCCATTTCTAGGGCCACTTGTGCTAGCAATTGCATTCCATTGATTGAGTATTCAATTCCTTCAAGGATCTTCTGTCTTGCCTTCTCACGTTCTGAAACATAGTTATTACTGAATTCTATAGAAGAGTCTTGCCTTTTATTCCTAGAAAAGTAGACAGAATCTTTACAATTGAGTCCCAAGCGGATGTCAGCAACCAACGAGACGCTAACTTTTCTGAAACAACAATGATTTTGTAAAATAATATCAAGCTCTATTCCAAGTTTCGAAAAACGAAACACATTAGATTTTTATACCACATTTTGCGGCCTTCCCAGTTGTGAAATCTTGGGTAAGTAAGCTCTTTTACTTCCAAACAACGAATACCGTTGTTAACTGAAGCTAATTGCCGCGGCACAGCTCGCCAACGGAGACAGTGGTGTTAAAGGATTATGCTCTCATTTTAAACTTAAAGTTCATTTTTCTCTGGAAAGCTTTAACCAAATACGTCGACGTCGAAAAAACTCAGTGCATAGATTGAGTTATGGACTTTCCAGGGATATATAAATTAACATGAATGGCTTAACAAAATGGGGGTATGAGCATCAAGATTTCACCTTTTAAAGTTGCTCTGTCCCGTTTCCTTAGGGCGCGGTGAGCCGTGGCGGAAAGCACCCGGGCCACCCTGAGTTTTACGCAGCTTTACTGGGGCATACCTTCATGCTGTCGATTAACCAATGGTCCTTGACTTATGGCCTTGAGTCTCTCAACATCCGATAGCAATTTATTGTCAAATCCATCGAAATCTAAATAAGATAAATCAAAAGTATATTTAAAAAATAGGTGACACTATGATAATAGTTTGTGTTCTTACCTTGAATAACTTCTTTGAGAGATCCTTTTATTTCTTGCGAACCAGCTTCTGTAATGTATTGAAAGACCTTCTTAAGCCAGCTCTCGCTTACGTAGACAGTACATCCAGAACATAGAATACACTCTTTGAATCTAGCCTAGAGTAGAAGAATATTATGTAACTATGAATTTAGAATTGTTCTTTTATTTTCATTTCTCCAACCAAAGGTTTTCTCCAACTATTCTATTATACTCTATTATTATTTCTAATAGGATGGGTAACAGAGCCATGTAGGTCTAATTCAGAATCGGAAAACGAAGCATTATTTAAGTGGAAACTCCTGCTGAATCCGGTCCATTTTTCCGAATTGTTGTGGATTATTAATATTATGTTAGTATTATAATAAGGAATATATTAATAGCAATGCAATATTCCCTTACCCATTTAATAACATCTATTCCCCTAAGTATCAATGTAAGAGAAGCATAAGCTGTAAGATATATAGCATCTGTGTTTAAGAATTCCTGTTGAATCTTTGATTTCGACTTGAACATCTCATTGTGAACGGCAGAGAAGTCTGTAAGGACTACTATCAATACGGTTATCATATTTATTAACTTTCTGTTTTCAATGAGTTTTAATCTACAATCAGCTTCATTAACCAAATTGAAAAGTTGGGAAGAAAGTTCCAAACTTCCCAGCACTCAAAAAAGTGGCAAACAATATAAAACTATAAAGTGTTTTGGGTTAGTAGAATTCGTATTTTATGGCTTCTAATTTATTTTATTATTTTATTTTAGTCAAGACTTATTCTCCTTACCTCCATAGAAACTAGCAGCAAACTGTAGAATAGCTTCATCTACCATCAAAGTAGACTTTAACTTTTGCCATTCTTCCAGTTTATCCAACAGACAATCGGCGAACTTCTTTGCAGTCACTTTCTCGCTCTAAATACACGTTTATATAATACAAATTGATAACAATAGCTAAGACCGCGATGAACTCGTGGAACCTCACAATTTAAAGGACTGAACAAAATAAAATCTCGAAGCGCAGGCGACGCCCACCAAGTGGCCAGCCTGGCAACTGAGAGTAAGACACCTCATAACTCTGTATATCTAACTAAGTTTGAGAGTATATAACTGAACGCCATCCTTGAGATCTTAGTTCTTAGTTTTTAGAAATAATAACAAATGTATTATTTTAAGTACAACTAATGGTTTTATCATTGGGACCCATCACCTGTAGAAACCTAGATCATAACCCTGCTTGTGTATTATAAGTTCCAGCCTCAAAAGTCCGGGCTGGCTGAACATTCTTGATCTTGCCCAGGGCTGGGAATTTCACGGGCCGGCCCGGCCGGCCTTTTCCTTGTCCTTTGTCCGAACAGACCCACCTATGTATGTACTAGGCTGACTCGAAATTGAGAATCGTAAATTTAGACTGCCCATTTTCAATAGGTAAGTAATTTTGTAAATTCCACGTCTCCACGGTGGTTCTCCATATTCTTACCGATTCATCATACTCAGTAGATCTTCTATTTAGAATCTTTCTAGGAACAGAATCTGTACTAGAAGAGCGTGTAGAAGCTATTTTAACAATTGTTGGATCAGCTCCCATTGCATCGAGGCCAAATTTATGAGTTAGTTTCTTCAGAGTTTCAGATATTTCCTAGAAAGAAACAGTTGTTTAGAATAGAAGAAATAACTTTTACATTTCATTGTTTTAGCTTCAAATTCGAACTGTTGCACAATTAAACTTCTTTAATTTAGATTTTATTTCAATTCGGTTAAGCTATAGTCTTGTTTTGAATGGTCGTTTCCTTATTTTCATATATTCTCGACTCCGAGGTTGAGAAAAAACTATCCTGAAGTTGGTAAGGGAAAGAAATCCGAAACTAATCATATCTTCTGAACTTACATCGTCCTCTTCTGTTCCTTCAGTTACAGTAGCTTCACTATTCGTCGGTTGAATTGTTGGAGTATCAGGAGCAGCTGGATCAATAGATGATCTACTACCCGATGAGGGTCTAGGACTGCAACTGCCGATGGCTGATCGAGCCGTAAAACCTTTAATGCAACGATGTTTCTTTAAACTATTAAACTGAACTTATCAATAGTCTGGGTAAACCGTGTTATAAACTTTGTAAAATATCGCTATCTCTATCTCTAATTTATTTAGCGGCTTACTTTGGACAGTAGCTGCTTCTAATGTTGGGAACATTGTATTAAGTGCCTTCTTTGTTTCTTCGTCCAGTAGTTGGGTAGATCGAGAAAAGTCAAGAATTCCTTGTAACTGAAACAACATATGAATGTAAAAAGGCTTTTTAAGAAAAGGTTTTCAATCCACTGATTGATTTTCCATTCGTTTTTAGATAACACCACTGCTACTCCGGATACTGCTGTGGAAACATTCTTGTTACAGACTATAGTCCATCTCAAGACCTAGGTTTTCAGCGCGGTATTACGAGCGGGGCGATGTGTTACACGAAATGAATGTACTTTTGGAAAAAAAACGCACCACGTCGGCCGATTTTACATTCATTTTTTATACCACTGAGCCCGCTCGTGATACCGCACGGGAAACATAGGTCTAGAGGTAAACTATGTATCAATTACAATTAAGTTCTTTTATCCGCTTACCATGCTGGCACACGTTCTCACTGCTTCTAAGGCAACTTCAAAGTTAGGATTAGCACTTTCTAGAAGACAGACAATCATCATTCTCCACAGAGAAATGGAGTTTGTTGAGGTGGAGGAAATAGCAAGATCAGCTATTCGACGGGGATCAGATAGAATCTGTAACGTTTGAATACTATTATAAACCGTAGCTCTGCGTATAGAATCAGGAGTGAAACGAAATATTTCCGCAAAACATGTATAGTAGTTAGAAACCTATATGAATGCATTATAAGTCTAACTTAATTTTTCATTGATTACAATATAATTATATTACTATACGTTATATACTACTTTTCACTGTCAGCTTAGGGCTTTTCTCATCCGGCAGACTATGGCTGTCGCTAGTAGATATCTTATAACAAACGAATGATTCAGATAAATAATGTATTTTCTATTGCCAAGCTCAACGTTTGTTAAATTTTGCTCTTACTGCTCACTCTTCTAATAATCCTTATTGCCTCTCCTCTCTGTTCTATCTTCGGGTATAAAAATGCCTTGTGAAATAGCGCCTCCAGTGCCGATCCTACAGAGGGAACTCCGGACATTATACGAATAAGTTGCTCGAGAATACTGCAAATGAAGAAGGTTAGAGTTTACGAGTGATACTAATGAATGCCGTTGTCAAAACTGATGAATGTAGTAGATTTTCTCAAAATTTCGCTCTTCAACATCGGAAACAAAATTAATAAAAATGTTCAAATTGCCAAGCATTTGTGCCAGATTGTATATCTCACAAACCAGCGAATCAGTGATTGTGTCCAGGGCAGTGGAAATTATTTTGAAGATCAAAATTCTGATCTGCAACTGCCAAAATATGAATGCCGTTCAGTTCTTATTTTAGCAGAAGAAGTGGCTATGAATAGTACACGATGCTTTTTTTGGTGATATTTCCTTTATAATCTGCTATGGTTATTCCTTTTGTCTAGGTGTATATTTGAGTTCATTGTTAACCTACAGATATAATGCTCGTGTGGCTTCTGGATTCGACATGGCTGCAGGACTAAGAGCAAACTTGTTTATCTGTCCTTGTCCTATCGGCTCATCTGTTGATATAGTCACTACATTTGTTGTGGATATGTTCTTATCCGGAACCCCAAGTAGACGAATCATCAGAGGACACAACTTCTCCCTGAAGAGATTTTGTTTTTGAAAACTACTAATATTCCAATCGTAATTGGGGAAAAGAAAATTTTTGTTAACTTTGTGTACGTTCAGTTTCCTGTGTCAGAAAGTTATTTGGTAACTGACTAGTTGTTTTAAGTTAATACTGAGCTAAATCGACGAAACTACAGCGCTCTTATTTCTATACGCACCACAACAAATTGACAAACGGTTGATGCGTGCGAATTGTTATCGGCTGGGCAGTGAGCAGAGCATTTGTAGCATCAAATAGAATAACACTCTGAAAATAAATTGAGAATGAACTGTATAACGTCTGAGTAGTGTGGGAATCACAGAGTTAAAACTCAATTGAATGAGGAGGACTACGAGTTTCTCAGTCATTACCTGATCATTTGAAGTAGTTAGCTGATCCAACTTTTTAATGTATTCTTCTAATAATTTGGTAACATCCATGTAGACAGCAATTAGGTCAGTGGAAGACTCTTCCTAAAAACATTGCATTCATATCTTCGAGGTTATTGCAATTTAGCTACATCTAACAGTTCGTCTTACACTGTTTTCTAATATGATAAGACTCACAGATGCTCCATACCGGTTTGATAGATAAGATGAAACCGACTGTGAGACAGCAGCACGAGCCGACACACGAACTGATTCTTCTTTTGATGCTCCAAAAACACGCATATACAACTAAAGTTAAGGCAATTAGGGTAATCAAATGGGTTGGGGTCCTCATAATAAAAGATATGATATATTGGTGAATTGCAGTATTTACTAATATCGGATAGGTGAGAACTAAAGCTACCTCTAAGCATTCTTCCACTTCTTGTAATGAAACCATTAGCTCCGTTGAGCAGATCATTTCCACTAGCAACTAAAATGTTTACCGATTAAGAAGTTACGCCTAATATTTGAAATTATTGGTACGCGCAAAGCTTCTTTTGAAATGAATGAAAAATATAATTATAAACTGAAGATCATACCGTAAGACAATGGCACTGTAGCTGTGAGTTCCATTGTGCAATACCAGTCATTGCATGGAGAACCTGTGATAATGTTTTATTCCATCATTAATTATAGGAACGAAACGACAATGATATACACACCTGGGTTGGAAGATTATGCTGTGGATGCTCAATGCTTACGGAATGAAACCGCCTATCACGTAACAAAGCCTAGAAGTCACCTTTATGCAAAAAATTTCGAAATACCAGACCTGAACACCTTCGACAGCATAATGTGCTGTCTTCTCACCCCCATGGTCAAAAGCCAATTCAATTGCAGCTAGACATTTATCACGCAAATAAGGAATTGGAACATCGCCCTTCTCCTTTTCATTCCTTAGAGACTCTTCAATGTTAACATATTTACAACAACAATAATTGCAACTTCAAACCTTTAGCGACCCCAACGGCTTCTTTGCAAGCAGAGTGTTTAGTAGAAGCAGCTATTCCATGCAAAGCAGACTCCATTAATAGAGTACGCATCGCAACCGCCCCGCAGAAGAATTTTCAATTAACTACACAGCCGACCCCCTAGTTTTCCAATAAGGATCCAAAATAAATACAAATTTGAATTACAACAATTCATTAACAACAACTTAAAGATTCTTTGGAACAAGTCCATCTCTCTGGGCGAGACGAAGAATGGCATCATCAGATTCTCCCATACGGCGAAGAGCTCCGCAAATAGCGTAACGGGTAGACTTTCCAGGAATCTAAAAGCAATATATAGTGAGCGGTAGACATGTTCAGAAGACAAGCAATATATAGTGAGCGGTAGACATGTTCAGAAAACAAAGTAAATTAAAAGTTTTAAAAAACTAACCATACGGCCAGTTACGGGGTCAACGTCAGCGAACTCCAATTGAACGGAGGCATGATCCTTAGGGCCAATGAGGCGGTTGGATGAAGAGCTAAAAGGAAGGATTGCTTCGATGAACAGAAACTGTGAAACTAACCACTTGCGAGGAATGTAAAGCTCGACAACTTCTCCGGCGTCGTTCTGCATGTTAACCTAAGAATTAAAACAATAAAAAGAAACGAGCGAACTATGAGATAGTAATGGCTAGCAACCAAGTTATCTACGAGGTACAAAAAAACAAATAATAATTTATTATATATACAAAACTATGCGGCAACTCACAAAACCCATAAGTAAACAATGTACAATGCATTCCAGATGCGTATAAAATAAATTAAAATTTAATCTCCTAGCTGAGCTCCACGGCCCCAGGCATGACGTCCTTCAGAGGCGGCAGCTCTTCTTTGCTGCACATTGTTTTCTCCAAAACCATGAACGCCTCCGGTCTCATTAGGGAGATAACTGTATAGGAATTCCGGAGTTTTCAGAATATTGGCTCCTCCATGTTCTTGTGGATATTGAAAAGCAAGGAAATAATACGTGTGTCCCACAATTATTCCAAGCAATTCATTCATACCGCCACCTCTAAGAATAGCGTTGAATCCACAAAGAATCCAAGGAAGATACATTGCCTAAAATTTTGATATGGGAACAAAGTTACAACAATACTCTACCTTAAACTGAGATCCAAACCAGAATGACACAATGGTATCTTTGTTAAGTTGACACCATACGTATAGAACACTCATCACCATTGGCTCCAGCAAAAAGTATATACTTGCGGCCATGCAAATTCCCTGAAGTTACCGGATGACACCCATACTATCCAAGAGATCTTACCGTGCATACGAGCCAGTTAACAATCAGCATATACAAGTAATCGGCGGGCCTTCCAGCGAATACACCAGTTTCTAGACTCTTCGAATAGTTGTATAAAAAGTACATCATGAAAAGCCAATGGAAGCCAGTTTGTGGTGTAATGGGGTAGAAAAAGAGAGCAGTCAAAGGCCTCCAGAACTAAAATAGAGTCTTCAGATGAAAAATGTTATCTAGAAACGTACATGGAACCGCGAAACTACCAATTCCCATTCTAAATACATCCATCCAGCACTAATCAGTCCAATTCTTCCGAGTAACGGGATAACTAGACATGCGGTGAACCAATAGCGCGTTATCTGCGGTATTGAGCGGAAAAAATCACCGATATCATTCGCCATCTATAAAAAAAACGTTATCGATTGCATATTCAATAATTCTGAAGTAAAATAACGTCGACAACAAAGAAAATCAAAAAAATACACCAAATAATTCAAAAAAGCAGCTCAAATTTTTAGGCCAGCAACTAAGACGACGATGCATTTTTCAATTCCCTGCGAGACCCATTGAATGAGTGTGGCGATACGCAACGCGACCGCCGAGAGGACTTTTTGTGACGTCATCTCTTGATAATAGACGTGTTCTTGCCAGCTGATGTGAATGGCCTGACATATTTTAATGTTTTCATATTTATTCTAATAAAATACTCACATTATGTGTTAGGTTTAGGATGAGTGCTGCAGGAGATTCTTTGGCTGCTGAGTCAGTTAGTTTGACTATCCGATGTGCGTTTCAATCGTCTCCGGATCAGTCCGTTGAAGTTCCTCTCAGCTGGACCATCAAGCAGTTAAAAGAACATCTACAAACTGTCCATCCTTCTCGACCAGTAAGTTCAATAGTGGTATCATTGTTATATTCATATTCACAGGAAGTCGCTACACAGAGAATTATTTACTGTGGTCGTTGTCTAACCGATGAATGTATTATACGAAGTGTATTCCAAGATTCGTAAGCTTATATTTGCTTGATTTGAATGGACATATTTTACAGGCAGCAAGTGATTGATGGAACACAAGTGCTCCATTTGGTCTGTCCTCAGCCACAATCTGAGATTCGTCAACGTGTTAATGTTCCAACTTCTCCAAGGTTAGTGTTTAACATTGCGCAACTTATAGTATGCTATATTTTAGCCAGGCTAATCTACCAACCTATGATTCAGCCGCACATATGCAAAACTGGAGTCATGCTTATGCCGGCAACAACACGGACTATGCTGAGTATTACAGAAATTACATGAACTAGTAAGTTTTCTTTCCTGGTCTATTTTAGTTATTTCCTTCTTTAGCTACCAACAATATCAAGCACATCTAGCTAGTATGGGGATGTCCGGCACCGTTTTTCCACATGCCGTTTTTGTGCAGGTATGTTATTTTATTGAAAACTTAGAATTACATAACATTATTCTTCAGAATGGAAACACATTCCTTCCATACACTGGTAACGGTGCTCATGCTGCAGTCAATCTGACGGGTGGACATGGACAACCGGTTCAGATTAACCAGAATGTGCACCCTCAGCAAGTTCAGGTCGGTAACATCCTCATTTTTAGCAATGTATTTGCATCTTATCAATTTAGAATGTAAATGCTGCTGATCGGGTCGGTCGAGTGGATGCTATTTTTGACATGTTTTTCAAGCTAGTCCGTGTCTTCCTTATAGTATGCGTGAGTTATTAAATATTTTTTCTGTTGTGCTGTTTTTGAACACCTGTTCGATATTTCGCTATTATAAAATTCGCGTTTTCAGGCCCTGATTGCCTACAGTTCACTGGAACGCTTTCTACTAGTTTTTGTTATTATTATGGTAAGTGAGAAGCTTCAGTCCAAGTAATTTGCTAAATAATTCAGGTGATATTATTTACGCAGTATAGAAGAAGACAACTCCGCCGAGCTGCCGATCAAGCAGCTAATGCTCCTGTAAATAACAACAATGCTGGAGAGCAGGCTGCTCGAGACTTGGACGCATCTCAAGCTGAGCAACCTGTGGATAATAATCAGGTTGGTATAACAGCATTTCACTTTCTCCTTGATACAATCTTTTAACATTGCATAGTTTTTTTTAGGATGTACCACCGCCTGTACCTGAGCCAAGCAATGTCCAAATTTTCGCCTCCGCTTGTTATTCATTTGTTACATCATTTATTGCTTCACTGGTTCCTGATAACGTGCCTGTTGACATAAACTAAGTGCACTGTGAATTATTATTGTAAGGGTAATAACATTGTTCATATCGGGTAATGATTCGCTAGATTTTTGTAATATAGGTGTGAGTTTCTCTATCGGTATTTATTTCTGTATAAATAGCCGGTTATATCTTCTATTGCATTGTAAATAGTACTTGTCGCACTCTTGTCGTAACTACCTGACAAATATGACTAATTTAATGTAATACTATTCGCTAGTACTTGCCTTAGGTATTGTTGCCATGTGCGACTTCTTGATCATACATTTATTTTGTATATAGAGCATTCACAGAATTGTTATTAAATTCGTCAATATTGCGTACTCGTTTTGTTTCTTGGATGGATTAACTAAAAGTAATTTACAAGATAAATTAATGTGCTATTGGTGAATCACTCGGGGCTGGCCTGGCAAAAGTGAGGGCCGCCCGGGCCGAATTTTTTTAAAAAATTGGAAATTTTGGTTAAAAAAATTGGAATTTCGCCTAGAAAGCCGGCCCGGGACTCGATGTTCTGGTAAGAGGGCCGGCCCTAGCCCCCCTGTTGGTGAGAAACAAGTTAACTTGTCGCATAAAATAGTTGTAAGTAACACTTGTTGTTCAGAACATTTTCTTGTTCTGTATTTTGTAGTCCGTTAGTATAACAATCTGATGATAAACAACGACTTGTCGTATGAATAATAGGAGCACGCAAACCTCTCACGGAAGGCCTGGCCCAAGATTTTGAACCCAGGTCGGGCGGTTTAACAGCTTTCGGCTCAATAAACTAGGAAGAGCCCGTCCCGGCCCGATTAAAATATTCCAAGGCCCGGCCCGATGAGAGGTCTGGGTGAAGGTAGGACTAAATTTCACTATTTGCTCGCGTATAGAACCTTGTTGTGATTGATGCCTCACTAGCAAGGATACCAACTTTTAGCAGGTCCCTTTTGTTGATCGGGTCCTGGGAAGTGGTGCGGTGACCTTGATAAGGCGTGGACTCGACGGGGTCTCTAGTCATTCAAGAAAAGTTTTTGCTTTCCGAGCGACACATGTTTTATCAGCGCATTATTTCTATATCCCAATTATATCTAACTAACGTAATATCCTCTTATCTTCTTAACCCTCGTTGATTTTCATTTCCCATCTGAATTGCGCTACAGACTACAGTCATAGTCATCAACTGTGTAAACATATGCCTAACCAGACAGGACCGATATTTATAGAAATTTAGTCCGGTACCGAAACCAATTCCGGCGGCTGTAGCCAAGAGAGCCACCCATTGTATCAATTTTTTCTTGTTTTTCTTTTTTGAGACAGTTAAAGAGCACTAATTTTGTTTTTGATTCCTCCTTCAAGCAAACTTTTTATATGTATACTTTATTCATTTTTATGAAAGAACCAGATTTTTTATGAAAGAATTTTTATGAAAGAAATTCATTTTTATACTGCGTATAGGCCGGCCTTTAAAATACGCAGCCCTGATCATAACTACTCCCGACAGCATAAACTACCACAATCATCTTGATAGTTCACAAAAAAGTTTGCTTGAAGAAGGAATCAAAATCAAAATTAGTCCTCTATAACACTCTCAAAAAAGAAAAACAAGAACAAAATCATACAATGCAGGTGTGGGTCGAGACGGCCCGCCTTATTGCCATCCCTGTATGTAACTAACAATAAGTAGATGTATGACTCATCAGTAGGATAACATATTGAAGCCAATCTAACCATACGCAAAATCCCTGTGTACAGAACTCGTTATTCCCAATCAACTTTTTTAACTTTCTTAATATCCGATCAACAAAACTTCTTAAGAACTGCTAAAAAAAAGTCTTCGGGGGAATAGAGAAGAGTGGAATTCTAGTAAAACAAGGCTCAAAGTAAGGCAAAGGAAACAGACATGAAACTGAAGTGGGATCGCTAAAGCGTAGCATTCGCAGTCCTTTAACATTCCAAGTAATTCGCTCATCGACTATAGATATACGAATTTACGAATACGCACAAAACTGGACAGATCAAACAATTAGCGAAGCGAAGTGAAGATAACCAAATGTGTGCCGATTATGAATCCTCTGGATAAAAACAATTCTCTAAGATAATTTGTAGCAGACGATATGATAGATTATCCTCTATTCCTCTGGATAGAAGCAGTTCATTCAAATCCCATTGTGACAAAACCTGTTCGAAGACTGTAATCGTGTTTTTCCTGTATTCATGTATTTCAATCCCCTACATATAACAAAAAACAAAATACAAAAATATCTTTATTTTCTCGAATCAATCTACATAGTGGTTCCTCCTCCAGTTCCGCCGGCAGTGGTTCCACTTGCTCCAGTCGTCTCGGCAGTTGTTCCTCCTCCAGTTGTTCCAGTTGCTCCGGTTGTTCCTCCGGTAGTTCCTCCGGTAGTTCCACCGGTAGTTCCACCGGTTGTGGATCTGGTGGAGGCGGTCGATCGGGAGGAGCCGCCTTTTCCCTTCTTGCCCTTCTTCTTCTTTCCTTTCTTTCCCTTTTTGCCCTTCTTAGCCTTCTTTTTCT
>JAQGAV010001439.1:0-20924 GCA_034691345.1 Phasmarhabditis papillosa
AAGGCCCAGTGGTATTCTGTGATCTCTTGTATTCTTGTTATCCAACCCTTTATAAGGGGCGGATTTTACTAATAAATTCTACTTTTCACTACTATTCATATTCCTATTCCGCTACTGAAGAATACATATATATATATATTATTAAAATGGTAGTTTTCTCTTTTAATAAACAATTATCAAAGTGTTTTGTAGTATTTTCCTCCATACCTGAACAAATGGGCTTTGAAGACATGAGGCCAAAGTCTTGTGTGGAATATCGAATAGATGGTGTGATTGTAGGATCTTCGCAAACTCCGATTCAATAAACCTAAACAACAATATAATGTTACTGTATTAGTTATGGTAGCTAGATACCTTTGGGCCATTCTTGCTACATAGGTAGATCCTCCATCCAGAGCCCAGCACAATACGGATACACAACTATCGGTACAGAGATTGGAGACTATTACATCTTCACAGACTGAAAATATAATGATTATGAATATTTTATTGACTTTTTTCTCCGAACACCTTAAGTTCTGAAATTTCAGAGTCTATATATATATATTAATTAAACAGCTTTAATATAAAGAATATTTGTATTTTAAAAGGGGAAAACGTAATCAAAGAAAAAGCTCCGTTCCTTACATTTTGCTTCCCAGAGTTTAACCACAGACAAATAGTAACTTCTATAGGATCTTATATGATATGTACTTACGTCTTACAAGTTTATCCAGTGAGAAGAATCTGGCAATATGGATAATCTGAATGGCCCTATGAAGCGGAGACTGCGGACTACGGCCGGATACTATGGCACGGGCCTCTGATAGAGAAGATTGTACACTAGCCGTTTCGGAAATCTAAAGAAGGCTAGATAGAATGCGCTCTATTAGTAATACCGTACCTTCGTGAGATCGAGTTTATCTCTGTACAGGAAATGCAATACTAGAGATGCAAATCCACGAGGGAGCAAGGCTTCGTCAAGGACAATTTGATTGGAGGAGGTGAACTAAAAAGCATTTCAGTGGAATTGGTTGAGGAATTTAAACTTGTGATGTAATAGAATTCGTTTAAAGCAGTATATCTTAAACTATGTAGTAAGTGTTTGACAAGTTGTTTATTGCTGTTGAGCTGGTTTACAGCCATTACTGCCCTTAGTAGAGCAGCCTCATAACCATATTCTTTTATTTAATGACCGTATGTATTGTTGTATTTATATGCTTTATATGTATATTTAAATAGTTTATTTATGTTTATATTTATATTTTATATTGGCAACTTACCCTAATAAGATCTCCAAAGACACTGCTTCTTGCAGCTACAAATTCGCTATGACAACGGAAGGTATGCTCCTCTGAGACCACTAAAATAGTTTTATTTCTTGTTCATTATGTTAAAATACCTTTCTGCTCCTGTTCTGAGTTTTCCCCGTCGTTGGCTCGGCTAGTCAACGTGATGCTGAGGTCGCCTTCCGTAGCTGCAGTCAGCTCTAACGATCTGAGGTCTTGCTCCAGAGTATAACTGCATCCTAGCCTAGAATAAATAATATGATTTTCAAGGAATAACAATAAGTATTGCTAATTTATTATGCTAGAATAGATATTTTATCAACTTTACTAACTTCATTCTCAATTATAAAACAGATAGTTATAAATATTACAAACTGACCACGTTCGCAACTCCGCCAAGGTTTCAGCTCGTCCGGACCATTTCTCCGTGTACAAATATTCGATAAAGGAGCTAAAAATATGTTAATCAGAATTATTGATTACTAATTTGATTCCGCTATTCCAATATGTATTTCTATATTAACAGAATAGGCCATAGTGAACAACGTTTTGAAAACCTGATTTTTCTAGCAATTCATACTGTTATTCTTTATTCCAATGTTTGCAATCATACCTAAATTCTTCCTCCGTAAAAATTGAGCTTGGTAATTGAATAGATTTCCGTTCAGGTATTAGTAACCTTTTTAATAGGTTACTTCGTGTTTGTATGAAACTTCGATGAACATCAACGGTCGCGTTCTGAATATATCAATTAATGTTAATTTACTGTAACTTCAATTCTACTATATAGTATTGATTTTGTTTTTCACCATACCTTATAAAGAAGTGTTAAGTTTTTGATCTGACTGTTCCACAAGCTTTCTCCGACATTCGCTACATGGGGACGGGATGAATCGGCTAATTGACAAAGCTCAAGCAATGTTCGAAATGTATCGAATTCCTGAAAAGTTTATAATTTATATATTTTTGTTATCTTTACTTGAGCATTTGTCTTTCAAAATACTAACCTTATGAAGAGATTGGAGTTCCGGTGCATTCCAAGTAGCGACCAGCTCCCGGAAAGACTTCACATTCTCTTTTGAAGATGATTTACGCTGAAAGTAGGACTGTGCAAACACTATTTCATATTTTAGTGAGCATGTTCACTGGAAGTTTGCAATACAATTTTGTTCACTCAGTTTTTCCACTTGTGTTCAGAAAAATATAGTTGGATTTACATAGTCTTCCTCACGATTTGGCTAGCCATGTGAAATATAGTATTTAAATTGGTTTCTGATATCTAGGTGTATGCGTATAATATGTATACTATTGTATGGCTGAACAAATGTAAATCATGTACAATGTGTTTACCTTAAACGAAATTTTGTTGAGATGTTTCGACGAGGAGTGAGCCAAGCGTGCAATTTTGTTCCTTCTTTTCGGAGATCTCTGCTCACTGACAGGACGGATTCTATCCAGCTCGGAATGTGAACGACTGCGGAACTTCAATACTGAAGATGAAGTTCCTCCCATTGTTATCGACGACGATTCATACAACTAAATATTAAATCGTGATGGGAAACTCTTAGTGCAAGCAAGAAGCAAAAAAAGATTGCCTAGTAAGAAGATGAAAGTATCATTGCCCTGAATCGTTGCATAGCTGTTTCTGAAAACATATGTTTAATCGAACCAGTGAGATTTCGAGATGTGCATGCATATTCTTGATGAAATATCTCTCGTCTACTCCGCATTCAATGATTTGCACAACGTTTTCCCAAATAGCAGGTGACATATTGTAATCACTTTAGTCACGTGATAAAAAATGTTCGTTCAACTAATATTATTGCTTCTTTGATAAAATAAATGCAAACTCGTGCAAAGTTCAGCTGATTTGCTAGCAAAGAATAGTTTAAAGGTCTACTATGTTAGTTATCCCAAAACTAGCTTTAACAAATTGCAATCATTTAAATTTTTTTTGTTTCCCACTGATTCTAGGTCGAGAAAAAATAATAAAATAAAATAAAATATCCGAAAATTTGTTTTCTTATAAAAATTTGCATTTTTATCCATCGTTGTTATATTTCGCTGCGAGACCCGTTCTGGTTCGCCTACTGTAGATTCACGTGGAATCGCTCTGTCCCTTCGTGACTAGACACACAGATGACCGTTATTGATTGCTACGCTTGCTGGTGTTATTCTTGCTCTTCGTTTTAATCATTTTATTTCATAACCGTGTTCTGTATAGTGCGCTGATGTGGCCGATACGATTGCGAAAACCGTTATAGAATTTTTATTCGTCTTGTTTGCGTATAGTTAGGATCCCTTCAGTCATTACGTGATGGTCTAGTTTTGGTCTGCATTCGAATGATGACGATTATCCTTGTCTTGTATTATTTTTCTTTCAATTCTTACCACGGAATAATATTTAATTTATGTTTCCAGGTAGGTAGATTCCACAAGCGTATCGGTATGGCAGCCATGAATCCCGAATAGTAAGTTGCTCACCCCACCCGTATTCGTGGTAATTTTCTTCTTTTTTCAGCGACTACCTTTTCAAGCTTCTCCTCATCGGTGATTCTGGAGTTGGAAAGTCCTGCTTGCTGCTGCGGTTTGCCGATGATACGTACACCGAATCCTACATTTCCACTATTGGAGTAGATTTCGTAAGAGCCAACAGAGGAAGCGACTGAACTTTTTATTTTTCAGAAGATTCGCACAATTGAATTGGATGGCAAGACCATCAAGCTTCAAATTGTAAGTTGTCGTATGGATATTTCTTATGATGGTGATATTTAGTGGGACACTGCTGGTCAGGAACGTTTCCGTACTATTACCTCATCTTACTATCGCGGTGCTCATGGTATTATCGTCGTTTATGATATTACGGATCAGGTAAAACTATTAATTTCTATGGCAACTTATTGTACGACTTAGGAATCCTTCAACAACGTCAAGCAATGGCTCCAGGAAATCGACAGATACGCCTGTGAGAATGTTAACAAGCTTCTCGTCGGAAACAAATGTGATTTAACAGCCAAGAGAGCTGTTGAAACTCAAGCTGCAAAGGTATTTGTTTAAACCTTTGCCCAAGCAGGCTACGAGTATTGACGTCATGAACTATAGTAGCGAACAGCTAAGCCGGCAATGTTACGGCTCGTGCATTTAACACCAAGTTCGTGTCATGTGCGTCATAAATGTGAACCGGTGAAGTGATATCTGATCGAAATATATGTTCTGCAAGTGGAAGGGTGCATCGCTGCCGTTTTTTGCGCCTTTTGTACGGAATGCTAAAACGCTGTCTTTATTTACCTTATGCCTTATGTAAAAGTTTCCTTTATTAATGGGCGTTCTCAGCCGGTTCGAGATGTTGATGAAATCAATATTTGCTGAACTAAAATGTATGACTCATCCATGGAACCGGTTGTCTGTTTGATAGGCTGATATGTTTTGTTTAATTTAACTGTTTGTTTTTCTCATTAATTTTTTTAGGACTATGCTGATCAGTTAGGAATCCCCTTCCTCGAGACTTCTGCTAAGTCATCCACAAACGTCGAGCAGGTATGACAGCTTGTAATGTCTCTGGTAAATTCTTTGTTTAGGCTTTCTTGACAATGGCTTCCGAAATCAAATCCAGAATGGGTCCAGTACAAGGCGCTGGTGGAGCTCCTGCTGTTCGCATCATTCCAGGCTCGCAACCAATTCAGGACAAGAAGGGTGGTGGTTGCTGTTAAATTCTGTGTCAGTTTTATCATCTTCATTTCAAAATCTTGTGTAGGACCTGAATTTTGGTGACTTTTTCTCATCCATTTTCCTTCTCTCGAATAGAAAACTGCATATATCTTTAATTTATTCTGTAACTATTCGACGGATTTTGTGTGTTGTACCTAAACATTCTCTTTTTTCTTCATTCGTACATAGTTGGTTTTACCTAATCGTTTTTGCGCGATGTGATTTGTGATTGTGGTCAAAGTGGTTATATTGTCTTTTGCCTGAGCTTTTCTCTGGATGTGTTTAAATAAATATTAATGCTACTAGACCTTTGTTATTTTCTATACTTCTTTTGTTCCTTTTTGTTTTATATTAATTGCCAGCCAATGTTAAGTGATGGGAATAGGAAGTCATCTCAGGCAATGGGAGAACATGTCATAACACCCATTAATTAGCGCGACAATGTAAACAAAGTGACTTTACCAAGAGATGGTTTAAAACTTCGTTCTTGTTTTGAATAGTTTCCGTTCATCAGTTCTTTATATTGAAACGGAACCGCGTTCTTCGTTGATCATTCTTCCACAGACAGTTATCGGGCATCGTTGTCCTGTTCTCCTTCTCGACGAAGCCAGCAAAGGAACAGATTTAATCTGTAACACTTTCTCTTATTTATTCATTTAATAATGCGACTGTTCTTACTAATATGTTGCATATTCGCATGTAGCGAATCATGCGTTGATATTCTCATCACTGTTGATCCCAAGGATGAGGTACGACTATGTAAAGTGGAAAATTTAATTGCGTGAAATGTTATGTTCGGAGAAACTATAGTTTGATAAGATATTATTTGATCAAATTTTTGACTGATTCTTCAATTGATGTATCAGTCGAAATACACAGTTTTGAGTGAATACATAATACTAACTGCGTAACGGTTTAGGTGGCTATATCACGGGCTGCTTCTGTGATAAGTAGCATAAAGAATCCCGATGTGCGGATGGCTATGTCAGTACATCGAAATGATAAATACACTGCGAGAAGAATAAAGGTAATGTTTTCTATATCTAGTCATTAGAAATTTTACTTCGCTCTCTGAATAGGTATTGACCGAATAAGCATAAATTATGTGATTGTCTAAATAGAACATACAAAATCCTAGATTCCCTAAACCATTTGTAGCAGAGTTATTCCAGAATAAGAAAGCTTTCATTACCGAGAAACCCTTCATGAGCGGTGATATGAGCCAACTTCTGGGAGTTGTCACACTTGAGGTTTCCCGAAGAGTAAAGTGTAAGTGAGAATGATAATTGAATTTTGTATATGATATTCATGCTTCATCTTTGACTTTGCTGAACAACTTAAGCGTATTTAGTAAGAAGGCCGTTGATTGCCCTAGTCTTTTCTGAAAAAGACATTGATCCGAAAATCTTGGAAAATTGGAAGAAAACACAAAAATCAACGATCCATGTATTCCGTGTGGGATCTGTAAAGAAGACGAGGTAAATGAAGCAACGTGAAGCATAATTAGTTGGTAATTATAAGATGAAAATACATTCAGAGAAAATTTCAAAACGAGGAAAGTGCTGGAGACGGATTGTGTCTAGCGGGCTTATATTTCAAGGAATAACTAACCATAAGCAATATAAAAATACTAGCACCCTCGCCCACCCCTGCCAGTGTTTAACCGGTGCGGCTCCTTTGATTACTTTACGGGTGACAAAACCGTTAGGATGTAAATTTGCTCTTTTCCTCTTAAAATATGTATTTATTTAAAGTTTTATAAAGCTGCGAAATGATCTACGCCTTTAAATATATTATATTTTTCCAGTGATCTGTTTGAAAAGACCGGAAAGACTTTCGAAGAACTAATCACTTGTTCATCAGATGACCTTCTCCAAAATGTAAGAAAAGCTTACGAAAAGCTGATAAACTATTGACAAACAAATATGTTACTTTACTTTTCCCTACAGAATTACTCCAAATAGACTGAAAACTATAGATATTTCCCTACAGCCTAAGCAACTTTTACCTATCATGAAATATCGTCTCTGTTCTGTTGCCTACACTTAATCCATTTCAAATATTAAGCTGGATCGTGAGATTCGCCGTAAGCCAGTTAAGAGTAACCATGTGACTGAGTCTCCTACCACCACTACAACCAAACGACTGACTACTACAAGAAGATTCTCACCCACAACTAGGAAAACAACACCCAGAAGGTTAGACGGCAGACTTATTTAACAAGCTGCTCATTGTGCTTTTTTACAATCTCCTGAAGTTGTCCAGCGGCAACGTTAGGTTTCAATAGTTGCCCTAAGTTAACAAATCTCCGAAGTTCTGGTCAACAAGAAAGATGTTTTAAAATAACGCTACGTAGATTTAGAATACAGTAGCTTCCGTAGTCTGACTCCGTGGCTCTCGAAATGTTCAGGAAGTGAAATCCGGAATCTGAGTTGCGGAGAACAATTTGTTTAATTTGCAAATTATCACAATCTAACCCCTTCGGAAAGTGTGAGCCAAAAATATTTTGCTAATGCTAGCTTCTCTAAACGTTTGTTGCTCTAGACTAACATTAGTTTCAGTGATGCTACAAAGGCTCATCCAGTATTCAGAGGAAGAAACGCTGCCGCAGTAGTGTATGTAGTTTAGAATTCTTTAACTATTTATGTTTATTGCTTTAGTAACCTCTAATAACCTCAACCAGTTTATAATAATCCATAGAGATCTATGTTTTAGACCCTCTACAACCCCACCAACCATTAGTTCCTTCACTCGATTGCCAAAAGTGACAAAACCTACCGCATTCAAGTAAGATATTATCAGACTAGTAATTGAGACTTAGTGAACCCCTTAGAGAAGTTAGAACTGGTCGCACAAGATCTTATTCAGGGGTGGTAAAGGACCGGCCCGTTTTCAATATTTTTCTGGCCTTCTTTTTAGACTTGCGGCCCTGTCCCGGAGTCGGCCGGTTCACTAAATTATTATATCTAGTCTCGTTGAAAAGTTTGAAGGTTATCTCAAAAAGCTTCAAAAAAGGTTCAAAAACTTGGATGAGTCTACAACAGCTCAACTCTGTTACAGTCATAGTAATCCGAATTGTAAAATGATTAGCCTGAGAAGCTCCGTAGATTTTAGCTTTTCAATTTTGAATTCAGATCTTTAGTTTAATATTTTTAAGGTTTCCAATAACCAGCAAAAAGCCGGAAGTAACCACCGCACAACCGACAACTACAACGAAGAAATTCCCACAAGGTTAGTGAAACTGTTAACTAATCCATTTTTGAATCTTTAATAACCAATATATCAAAAAACCTGGTAAACGTTTTGACAGTTTCAAACGCTGAGTGATTCATTATTTAGGTTGTATGGTGGACCTGATCTTCTTGGTGGATCTTTCGAAGGGAACTGGAGATAACAGTAAAAAGTATGAACAATACAAGTTTCCTATAGACGAGAGATAAAAAATAACAATAGCCTTATCTTTCTACCACCGTAGAAACTACACCCAATCGTTGACATAGTTGGGAAAGCGGGCTCCTTTACTTTTACGGCAGGAAATGCCATCTACCATGTATGACTAAGTTTTCATAAAAACACTGGTTTGTGGGAATGGGCCCATATATCACAGTGTATGCACCATTCGAAGCAAATTTGTGCCGAAAGTTGTCTGAATCAAATTGGTCGATTTTAGATACTTTGATGTTGCCGCCACAGCCATTGGTTCGTTACCGATCTCACAGGGAGCAGTTAGGGTGAGATATTCATCAAGGATGCAGAGAGATAATTGCAAGTTCTAGGTCGGTATGGTCGGCTACTCCGGACGATCCAGAGCGAACCTGCTATTCCAACTAAACAAACATGACAACAAAGACGAGTTAATAGAGTAAGTCTAGAATTATCTAATCCGCTACACCAGGGGTGGAAAGAGGCCGGCCTGTGGTCAACATTTCTCGGCGCCGGTTAACTTTCCCGAAACTGTGCTACACCAAGTAAGAAAGCAAAAATAGAATGGTCACATATTATACTCCGTATTTAAACTGAAAGTGTTCGGTTAATTCGAGTTAATTTCGACGCCGCTTTTCTGAGTCTGTTTTCTCCATCATGTCTTCCGATTGACGTCATTTCATTACAAATTGCAGCGGTCTCTAGGGATCTCGGTCATTGTAGGTCTGCCTCCATATAATATCTCATTAGCATATCAGTCAGTGGTCGTCTGACTTTCACACTCTCTCCCCAACGCGTCCTATTCATAAGCATCCGAATGATTTCTAAATATGAACGGGGGTCCCGGAAACATAGGCTAGGATGAGAATTTAGCGGGCGTGCAGGACTTTGCACATCTCGACCGGTGCCGGGCAGGGCCCGGAAATTTTTTTTAAAGGGACCGGTCATTTTCCACCACTAACCTACGGTAATCAGGATAGAAATGAACTCACAACTACAGATGGTCCTTCCAAGGAATATTGAAACTTTGCAAAGCCACAACTAGGCAATGTACTACTTCATGAAGCGCAATCCGCCATTCTGGAAGGCCAGAATTAAGAAAGTTATCAAGCAGCTAAAACCCAGCAAACACTGTCAAAAATAAACACGAAATTTATATGAATCGATACCATCACAGCTATGTGGTATATTTCTGAGTATCATGTTTCTATTAGATTTATAATGTAAACTATCCCCCGTATGACTAACTACCAAGGCTGAACTATCAAATTATCCAGTTTATACAGGGAGCAAAGTTTAGTTAGTGAATAAACTGGCAACAACAGTGATTTCTAAATTTTGAATTGATTTTAAGAGAGATGTTCCGAATGGAATCTACTGGAGGAACAACTAGGACCGGCGAGGCAATCCACTTCGCAATTAAGGAGATTCAAAATGAAAAACATGGAGCGAGAAAATGGGCTAAGAAGACGATTGTAGTGTTGACAGACGGCTTCTCACAGGTCAGTAAGCAAGCAAGTCACACCAGAATAACATACCCTCATAACCAGAGTGATAATTGATAAAGATTGATAAAGTTACCATTGAATGAAACCAGGCAGCACCCAAAAATAAATCATTGGATTTATAGGACGATCCCTATGATGCAGCTGATGCAGCAAGACAAGAGGGTATCCAGCTAATAGCAGTTGGGGTGAATGGAAACCAAATAGAGCCAAATATGGAGGAATTGACTGATATTGCCAGTAGAAAAGAGGCGAGCTAAACAAACTGAAATCACATTGATCTACTATTGAAATCTAGACTGATTAAATTATTTTAGCTAGTATTCGTCTCGCCCCAAGGACGACAATTACGGGATGCAATCATTGGAAACGGATGCCCAATGTGACGAAACACGAGCTATTTTAATTTTTAGCGTGATTGGTATAAATATATTCTTTAAAGTAAACAACTAAAGTGTTATTTTGTATAAGATTCTCAGGTGATAAAAAACAGAATCCAGCAGAAACCAAAAACAGAATAGGCTGCAACACAACTCATCCGGTTTTTTACTCGGCAGTATACTGCCCGCGATAAGTTTCCGGCGGAATACGGCAAAAATCGGTTGAATCCGCGAGCAATCGGAATAAGCCGGCAATAATCCAATTCAGCAACGGACAAATCTTATGAAACATGATTCAATACATGCAAAACCGTAAAATTTTTATTGCAAAATTTAATTAAACTTATGTAAAAATAAAATTACCAGTGTAGGAAAACTGTAAACATAAACAATCGACAAAGCTAAATAAGCGAAATCTCAGGGGACTATACTGCACTTAGGATAAAAATTAAAACGATAAAACTTCAATAAATACATACAAACGTGGTAAAATCAAGTAATTAAATTAACAACCTGTGATACTGGAGTAATAAATAGTAGGCTAGTCTTCATGTCTATCTTCGACGTCTGTTCTGCTCCATTTCGACGGAAAGACTTCATGTCCGCAACCAACCGCTTGAAGTTACAAAGAATCGACATGGCATTCTGATTCAAAATGTTAATTTGATAAATGACTTTTTCAATTGCATACCATAAAAAACAAATACATAGAACACAGTATTTCAACCCCCCGTGTCTAGTACGTACGGATTATACAGCTGACCAATGGCACTACCAGACCTATCTAACAGACCAGAGATGGTGACCATTCCCTGCAATAACACAACAATAACCATTATATTCCAGAATCACAATAGTCGGCAGAGCTGCACAACCATGGTTTAGTGAGAGAACTATTTCAGAAATATGCTATGCGTGAACAGCTATAACAGAAAGGCAGCGATAATTCCAAAACAATACCACTATATTTACTTTTAAAACTAGAATGCAAAAGTTTAAAGAGACGTTTTCAGAGGAGAACGGTTCTCTTTCACATACACACTAACACTGCTAACCTGTGTAGTTCCTATCAGGCAAACTGAGAACCCAAGCTAATAGAAATCGATCCAACTATTAGATTGTACGGTCCTGAGATTGTGATTCCGACAACGGTCATGACAAGAGCATTCCACAGCATGTCATCACCTGAATACAAAGAAGCCAATGATAAATAATAATTTATAACAAACCAATATCAGCATAAACTATGAGAGAACCAATGGAGCAAACGAGCATTCCCACAATTAGAGGACTGCGGCATCCCATACGATCCTACAAAATAAATATTGCGGTTAATACTAATCATTGAATGAACTAACCGTAATATACCCTCCGACAACACTTCCAATTATTCCTCCAAAGTAGTACCAAATTGACAGTTGATCGGCATCAGCTTCACTGCAGTGATAGCGTCTGGCAGATAAAGAGGAAGCAAAAAGATTTCGGACAGGCATTGCACAAACAGTACTGAAACACGAATATGAAAACAGACAACAACAGTATTAATTACCGCAAGTAAGCCAGGAAGAATCACAGCTTGTAGCATACTCAACGGTGCGCTTTCGTCATGTACCGAGTTGGTCCTGTAAAAAACTGGTATCTGTAAGACAGCAATATTTACGCACCTCGAGCGTCCTCTTTCCTGATCTTCCTGTAGATGGGCGTAACTTGCTTCTTCTGGCTATAAATGGATCCAATGACGATAAAGGCTCTCACAAAAATTAGTACAGAATTCAGAGCGAATGTCAACTGAGAAAAAAGACATACGTCAAGAATAAGACCAAATTAATACCTCGTATCCCATCGGAAAAACAATGGCGGAGAAGATTGACCCAAAAATATTACCCACGGGTTGACATGCGGCCCAAATTCCCAGCACGAAGCCACGGTTACCTTTTCCAAACCAATTTGCCTGCAATAGAAAATGATTTATCTGACAGAATTTCCCACATACCATAATTGCAGTTTCACAGGGCCATCCACATGCCTGCACTAATCCGAATAAGGAATATGTACGGCATCGAATAGAATCCCAACCATTTAGGCAGAGCGCCGAAAAGAGTTAACTAACTAAAACAATCATAAGGATACGTTGACAATGAAGTACGATAGCAGATTCTAGAAAACATACAGTGACGGCAGATCCTATCCTTCCAGCAGCAACAACATATTTGGGGTTTAGTCGATCTCCTAGCCAACCCCAGAAAAACAATGCCTAAACGAATTTGTTCATACCACTCAAGGGGCGAGATAAACATACAGCTGCATAAAACCCCATAAACACTCCATCTAGGGTACCAAGGAAAGTTTTTGCTTCTAAATCCGAAGAGAAGAAATGCTGGAAAAGAAGTTCATATAATGAATCATGACTTTGGCGAGTCGGTATTGGTGTACGCGACGACTATCATAAGTTACCAGGTAGATAATCGTACTTGGAACCAAATGCGCACATGTCATGCGTAAACCGATCAGTTCTCGAATCCGCGATACATATCGTCAATGAATTTACCTCGTGCGTCGTGTTATCCAACCAATCGTTCTTGAAAGACGACTTAACTCCACACAAAGCCTTTTTACTTGCATGGTATTGTCCATAGCTACAACAAAACAACTTATACGATAAAAGATAGGAAGGAACTTGCCTGGCAAAGGTAACTAGAACAACTATAGTTGAACCTCCTTGAAAGCAGTGGCAACTCTGCCAAAAGTAGCAATTTTCTTGATGAGTTTTTTGCTTGGCGAACGCAGTGATATATTTATAGCGTGGTGATAACAAAATGTTTACTTGAAAATTGTGAATTCACAAATTTTTGAGTGACTTATAAATTGTAATTTACCTCTTATTTTTATTACTACTGTGATTATTATTTGTTGAAATCCCCGAAAATGAGTTTGTCACGTTCTTTAACAACAGCTGAAGTCATATAATTCATGGCATACTCTGTGCTTGGTATATCGTTTATATTGTGTCTCATGCTCGTCTCATTTGCATTATAAAGTAAAGCTATATGTTTCAGTAAAAGATGTCGAGAGCGGATGCTGGTCGTCTTATCCACCTCTCCAAGAAGAGGGAGCGAGCAAAGGAAGATATGGAGCAGCAGCTAAAAAAGATGGAAGAAGAAAGCTCCAAACGTTTGTATTGTTGATTTTCATATGTATTATCTGTGTCTAGGTAGTGCTGGAATTGAGCACAAGTTCACGGCCAACTACGATGCCGTGGAAGAAACATTGAAGAGCAAAACTGTTGGTCTGGTCACTCTGGATGAAATGAAGAATACGCAGAAGAATGTTCTCGTGGATAGGTAATGCCATTAATAATCAATGTTCTCAACCTATTTGCCTTATAGAGAATCACGAGTGATTCACGGTGCATCTGGTTCTTCGAGGGACGACAAGACGCACTCAGAATCGCCGGACAAATCAAAGGTTTGCATCAAGTAACTTCATAGTATAGAATCATCTTACAGAACCAGAAGAGGGTTCTTTCATTCGCATTTGAAGACGAAGAAGAAGAGGAGGAACCTGTGATAATTCCTAAAAAGGTAAGACCTTTTTTTCAAAATGTTTATGCATATAAATGTTCTTTTTTTCTTCAGCGCATTGGCATGGATCCGACCGTCGACACCAGTTTCCTGCCGGATAAGGATCGCAATGAGAAGATGGCAAAGTAAGCCCCACATTTTTTTTATTTTCTAATTGTTCTGCTAAGACTCAAGGAAGAACTAGCTGCGGAATGGAGAGCGCAACAAGAGCGCGAACAAAATGAAGAAATCACCGTCGCCTATTGCTATTGGGACGGCTCCAGTCACAGGTTTGTTTTTGTGGTTGCAGTACCATCTGCTTTGAAACTATTATATCCCCGCTATGCACACTTCGTATGATTCCCGTACATGGACGAACGTTTATAATTGTGATTAGGACTATGCACAGAATTCAGTTTTCTAACTTTGGAAAGGATTTTTATCGTCTGCTAAAAGCGATATATCTGTTTGATTATGTTGAACAACGTTAATATAACCGGTGAAATGATAACCACGCTAATGTAAAGTCAAAATATTGTCCAGGTTGCAGTACTATCTGCTTTCAATTATTTTACCCCTGTTATATACACTTATGATTCCATTGCACATACGGATGTTTAAAATTCTGTATATAACTATGAGCACAGTTCAGTTCTTTAACTCCGGAAAGCATTTATATTGATTAATTATGTGGAACATCTTTACGGTCAACGATAAAATGCTTACATCACCAATGTGAAAACAATGTGTAATACAGTCCAAAAATTACTAGATCAGGTTTTCAATCAATGTAATATGTGCTCTTTTTCAGAAAGAATATGCGAGTAAAGAAGGGGAGCACAATCTCGCAGTTTTTATCGCGAGCGATTGAGGTACATTCATTCTTTTTTCTGTGGTACATTTTATTTTTAGGCTCTGAAAAAGGATTTCAGTGAATTGAAGATGTCCATCCCTGAGAGCTTGATGTTTATAAAAGAAGATCTTATAATCCCACAATTTTATACGTAAGTAAACGAATTGTAGTATACTTTAACAGTGTATTCTAGATTCCAAGATTTTATCGTTACAAAGGCCATGGGAAAAACTGGCCCTCTATACGAATTCCACGCAGCCGCTGATATCAGACTACGACAAGATGCTGCGCTCGACAGCGGCGAATCTCATCCAGTGAAGGTATGTTTTAATATTCCTTCTGAGCAGGGTACCGTTTAAATTTATTTGCAAATTCGTGTGGATTAGAAGCCATTTATATTGGTACTTGCACTATTTTATATTTCCTGATCAGCAATTTTGACGAAAGTTTCGTTATTACAAACGCGATCGATGGTTTTGTATATATTGTTTCGGATTACCTGATATATGCTTCACCATATTGATTATTGCATTTCTGCGTGCATTCGTTGGAACAAGAGTCAAGTTTGCATGCCCTGGTCCAGGATTTGATTGTCAATTAAAAAATTTGTTAAAATTTTAGTCGTTTATTCCAGGTAGTCCTCCGAAGCTGGTATGAAAACAACAAACACATCTATCCTGCATCTCGATGGGAGCCATTCGTCCCCAATAAGAAATACGGAAGAACAATCGAAGATCTCAACACAATTTGAATACGCTAAGTTTTGTTAATTGTTTTAATTTGTTATTTGAAATGAATTTTTTTTATTTGGTGTTTCTCTTTGCTACAATGATTGAGAATGACTGTGGCTATTTGTTATCTTATTCTAGGAAGTAATCCAAATTGTGATCGTTGAGTCCCTAGGCCGGCCGACTTTCTCAAATTTTCCTAAAACCTCGGCAGCACTTTCGACATCCCGGCGCTGTTCCTAACTATAGGAGCGCATCGGTCATTCAGCAGTATTGTTTTCTTCTTTTATTTTAGTTTCATATTATTTTATTCATACTTAAAGTAACATTTACCCGTAATAGTATTTGTTTCATTACATTCTCCTTCTCTTGTTCTTAGTATAACATACGCCGGTGTATGTACATATTTGGTTTAGATAATGGTTGACTCGAGTAAACCTAAAGTGAAAAAGTGATCAAGGCGTATTTATTCTTTTTCCAGCTGGAGGGCTTGTTGAAGGAACTTATGATTATTTGCGAAGGTTCTTTTTCGACCTCTGCTATTGTCATATTACAAAAAAAATCAAATTTGCAAAGCAGGGCGAAAGTTTCTATAATTGTTCCCATTTTCCCGGAACTAATTTTTTGCGTGCGGAGTATAGTTTTCTAGAGAGCGGCTTACCTTGCCAGCAAATTAGAAGGGCATCCCTTAGTTCCGAAAGATGTTAGTCCAATAAGTATAGCACGACCTCGTTCATCTCTCTGTTCCATGCCAGAGCCACTATCACCCTGTAATAAGCTGACTAGTTAAACGCCGTTTGCGTAATTATATTTAAAAAATTAAGATATGAAAAAGTTCTACCTACAGTAAATGTAGAAGTAAAACTAAGCCATTTTTGATGAGTTATATCATGACAACTCGTATAGTCGCGGTGCTGGCCCCTTCAGTTCGGTTTTGACGCTTGCATTTCCATTTTTGATGATTATTTGGGGGTGGTTGGTCCGGCCGGGAAGACAGATTCGCAACCGTAAACTTACGTGACAGATTCTTGGTGCATAAAAGTCGGTCGTATTCAATGAAGTGGCACAAAGAAGATCGGCTGCGTCTTTTGGTAGCTAAAACATTGTGCTGATTCGGAAAATCCTTGCGAAGTATTGTTTTTAGCAGTACTTTTTTCTTTCAAAATCGTGATGTACTTTTTAAACTGGCATATTTTACTAACCTTGTCACTCCATGGTCTCCTACATTGCTTGTCAATCAACATTGGAGCCTCGTGAATCATTGGGCCACTCTCATTGAAAACTAAATGTATACTTAGATTACGAAAATATAAGTTATTTTCTAGCTGCACATTCTTCATCTTAAGCTAAACTTCACGTTCTAAAAAGTTGGCGAAGAATTTGGGTTTCGGGGGAACTGTTTAATCGTTGAAGGTTTGGAAACAGAAAATGTATATTGAATACCATAGCTTCTTCCCCATCCCGCAACTGTTAGAATTTGTTCCACCCGCGGTGCTCGTTCAGGCAAACAGATTGGGGAGATGCTATCTGTGAAGTTGATCCTAAATGTTTTGAACTATTAGAGAGGTTATGGTAAGACCATCAAACAAGGTTTGGCACAATAATATGTTGATTTCTTATACTTAGTTAGCTAACTTTTGATATGGTATAACTCTGATCAGAACGGCGAAGAAAAGAGATTTCCGCAGTCCTGATAGGCAGCTAATCGAAACTGCTGAAGCAATATCAGATGGGGTTATACTTACTTATGTTCCAATTCAATAATTGCAATATCATGACCATTCTGGCAGCCTTGATCAGCAAAGGCCGTATCCACCAACACGCTTCTGATCTGCAACAAAACATGCCATCTTATTCAAGTAGAGTTTGTATCAAGATCTAGTTATCCAGCTCAGCATCCCGGAGAGAGGCGATGTTGCATTTAAATAAATTCACTTGTGAAGGAAAGGCTCTCAATCCATCTAATCTTTATTCATTTTTAAACGGTGCCTCTCTCCAGGATTCTGCGCTGGAAACATAGTTGATACAGGCTATAGAAGAATTGAGTTAATTCTACGGAACCCAAAAGTTTTGAAAACAAGACTAAACTATTAGAAGCTTCCATTCCACATTCTTTACCTACCCTATTCTGTTGCATATCGGAATGTGGACAATCTGGATGATTAGGCATGTCTTCCCGGTCTCCGCGGATACATTTTCCTCCATATACAACAACTCGTTCATGTCTCAGCTCGTCTATTGAACGGTAAGAAGCTGCTCTAAACATTATGTTATACTGTCAACGTCAGGATAAATACTAGAGTTGGTCGAATGGCGCCGGGCCCTACCCGTCCCGGCACGTGGGGTCCGATTTTCCAAAAAGCACGGGCCCATTTTCAATCTGGCCCAGAAGCCCAACTCTAATACATACCATAATTGAACTGGGATTGCTCAATGAGTTGAATGCTCTAGTCTTAATGTTTACTGTTTGCTTTATAAAATATTTTTGTTGAATTTCATTTTACAAATTATAGAAAAGAACTATAAGTGGGATTAACTAGAAGGAAACATTAATCATTCTCTGTTCATGGTATTTGTACTAAGTTTTTTCACAATTGAACTTGTTAAACAAAACCTACAAACAGTGAGCTTCGTGACCCATTTGAAACTGGAGAAATCCATGCGCCACTGTTAGAATATGATAAGGGGAGATTATAGATCCACCAAGACGGTTCTGACCCTGAATTCAGATGTATCCACTTTGCACTTACGTATAAATCTTTGAAAACCAAAAGGTAGGTTTTCATCAATAGCATGTGTTAATTCCGAAACATGCAATATTTATATATAGAAAGCTAAATAATTTGTAATCTTGCTTACAGTAATGTTACTATTACAAAAGTGTGAAAGATGTTTAAAAAAACAATGTAAACTATTTTTCATTAAATCTATTTTAAAAGCTTTTTCACTTTAAACTAACATTCATAAGCAGCGCAACAGCCCATGGATAGTCTGTCTTGGCTCCTTTATGTCGTCTTCCACAAATAGAAGCTAACTCCTCATTTTCTTCTTCTGCCTGCAGAGAACGGACTAAAGTTTAGAGAGTTTTTATGTACGAAACGGTCGGTCAGCTGAATCGGTTGCAGCTAGCTTGCAAGTGCAAAAAGTACGAAAGAGATTGCATATAGCTGCAAAATCTTATTCTTCTTCGAATGCTAAAGTCTATTGTGAGAAACGTGTACTAAGAAATTGAACGCAATTTTAAGAAAGATGGTAAAAAGGGCTACAAGTCGCGCATAGTCAGACGCACGCCTTTTTACTTTCTCAAACATGTTTTTATAGTCTCTTTCAAAACCTAGACTACATTCAGCCGGCCTGAAACGATGTGCGGTTTGGTAAATTTTGCCTTCAAAAGTTTTGAAACGGACTACAGTAGTTTACTGTTTTCATTTCATGTAGCCGACGGAGGATTACGGAGTTTAGATTCGTTTTTTTCTTTTTTTGTAAACCTTTCTCTCTGTTTACAGAATCGAATGGGATTTCATAAGATCACGTAAGCCTTACACGGTGGTCCAATATGCATATAACTGTTAGATAACTCCAGCAACAGGGATACGAATAATAAGATTGATGTCCAAGAGATCATTGCTAAATTAATGATGTCTGGTGAACCTTTCAAATTTGAAAAATATAATAAGGTGAATAAAGATAACATAATTCAATACAGTATAATATTGTTTTAGAGGAGTTTGTATAGAACAACTCTAAGTTCTTTAAATTAGATTAGTAGTTACCCGTTTATTCGTTCTTCTTTTCAAGGTTCATGTAGTTGTTCGCATTAAGGGGCACAGATAGTATCTTTGAACTCGGGGTTGAAATTTGCCCGTCGAAATCGGTAAAATAGAAATCGTTGTAGAACCAAAACAAGGGTTTGAAAGTTTGGGAGAAATTTATAATAAATGCTGTAAGTAAAACTAAATATCTATAAAACTATATAGTCCTAGACTATTTTTGTAAATATTTCCCACTTGTTTAGATGCTTGTTTCTTAATGTTAGCTTCTACGTTAGGTTAGATCTCTTTTGTTTTCTTTTGTTTCGACTTGGTCTACAAACTCTTTAGATATTTAGTGATTTAAACAGCTCTAAAGTTGGATTGTCTTAATACATTTATAATCCAAATTATAAGAACAGTCTTATACTGAATACTAAAATACTAAATACTGCAATACGAACAGTTCATCATCAAAAACATAGTGTTTATGTACTTTACCTAGAAGACCTATGTACTTATGGTTAGTTATAATGAACAGTCCTCAAGACTTAAATATTGAACTTAAAATGAATACGATCTCTGATTAGTGAAAAGCATATAGTTTAATAAAAGAATGAAAACGATGTTAAGGGCAGCTAACGAATTATAAATGAACAGGTCTTTTGTTGCAAAAATGATACTGAACGAAAGATATTAAGATAATAGGGAAGAAAATAAGAAAATAACAACAAACAGTGAAAGCGAATGGCTAATGTTGGCTAGATTCGATCCGGTGTATTTTAAAATCAACTTTTGAATTACTATGTATCTTATTCAACAGCAAGGTCTGCAGGGACAGGTCTATACAAAATATGCTTGATATATGCTAGGCGGGGTAATATTTAACATGAGAAATCAATTCCGTTATTAAAAAAGTCTTATATAATTTTTAAAGAGTTATGCTTCCGAAGTTCTGATTTAGTTTTAGTATACTATAAATTATCATAATGTCAGTTACAGTCGAAAGACGAATTGCTTGCCGCTAAAGGTCTATTTAATATAATTCGAGCGCAAAATTATATCGGTTCCTTGTACATTTTCTGTCGATTTCCGCGCTCCTTCTGAATTCTACCATATACCCCTGCAGACGATTCATCCGTCGACTATGGTCGTAAAATGAAGAGTGTGGATGTTAAGAAACTGAGTAAGCCAAACTGCCTACTCTTTTTAAGCGGACATTTCTATCATCCGGAAGGCACAATAAAGCTGAATTGTGTAGATTCCGTTTCATAAATTTGTAAAAATTCAACAACTTTATTAGCAAAAGTAACAGAACGAAAACGGCCAGAATCGAGATTGGACTGCTTTATTATTTTTAGTTGATCACTGTTTCCTGCCATTTTCGATATTTCACGAGCTTATCGAGTTTTCATTTCACACTCTCGCTTGGAAAAAAGGTTCCCGCTAGCTTAGACGCCTTTGTATCTGTCGAAATTCAAAAAGAATCTTTGAAGAACTTGATAATATTGACTGGGAAATCTGTAAGTCACAATTAAAGATAGTGTTTTTTGTTGCTAGGAACTGTAGTTAAAAACTAGATAAGTTTTTACTAGAGTGAATAGCTTTGACTTCTTATGTTGTAAAAAACGCAAAAGAAAGCGGTCAAATTGTATCGGTGGGGGGATTCTGGTACATAGATAACCCACGCGAAGACGGACCAACTTCTGTAAGAGAAATGTTCTAAAATGCTTATATAAGCACACCTTGT
>JAQGAV010001440.1:0-20918 GCA_034691345.1 Phasmarhabditis papillosa
TTGGAAGAGACTTTTAAACTTAAACAATTGAGCACCTAACAACTTGATAGCTGAAATAGCAACCCATACACTATAGAGATGGGCTTTTAACTATTACCAATCAAAGAAAAGACAAGTAGGCAGGTTGGATACTGGCCCGATCATATATATTATTACTATTTCATTTATATTCATGCGTAAGTTAATTTGTAGTGAAGTACAACGGATATATCTTGCAATGTTTTGCGTACTTTCGCAATACAGCTGCTAATAGCACACTCTTTTGCCGAAATGTATATTCAAAAGCTCTATTTTAAGCAGTAACTAATCGATTTGAGCTAAAACCCCACCCATTGGGGGGGGGGGGGGGGCAATGTTTCTTGCTAATTAGCCTGCAAAAACGGATTTTGCAAGAAAAAACAACTGCATCTGTGTGCAGGATTGTGGTTCAGTGGTTTAAGGCAGAGAATATTAGACTAGGCTGGCTCTTCTTTACAGACGGTTGGAGGTGTCTCCGGCATCGCATTACTTAGCAACTCTGGTTTGCCGTATTTCTTGTCTTCGTAGTGAACAAGGCATAATAAACATAAAAAGAGAGACATAGCTAGACCTAAAAGGCCTAAGACAATACTAACAGAAGATGTTAGTTAATCATATAAACTATTCCAACAAGTTTTTGAAGTGTTTGTATATACAATATAGTTTATAGTTTCATCTGACCCTAAACACAAGGTCTGGTTGCCCACAGAGCTGTTAATCTGGCCTGGCCTGGCCTCATATTTTCCAGGTTTCACAGGCCAGGCCAGGCCAGGCCAGCAAAAGCCAGCTTTTCTAAACCACGCCCCCAAAAATCGATATTTTTGCAATTTTTTGTGAATTTTTAAATGTTATTCTGTATATAAAAATAAAATGGAATCATTATACAAGTACACAATGGTCATATAAAATTTCCAAAAAAATATGCCTCGGACGGGATCGAACCCTGACCTCTTGCTTTATAATTTTATGTATTTTATGTATAACAGTATATCAAAGCTGGCTTTTGCTGGCCTTGCCTGAGATTTTTTGATCAGGCCAGGCCAGGCCAGATTAACAGCTCTGGCCGGCCCCTTAGTCATTTTAAAGACATCTACAAAAAACTAGGTAAAATTTTTAAGTTTTTGTTTTATATAGTTTGGGGGCGCCGCATAATGAACTTCCCAGCTCTTAATATATAGCAAAAGTTCCCATATAAGTTATGTAGCTGAAATTCTCTTTATATATATTTCTCAACCCAGTCTCTGTGAATCTACTAGATAAATTCCACAACTGTTTTAGTTGCCTCATTGTGTTCTCTTAGCTGAGCCCAGAGTGGTTGAATGGAATCAAAGCCCCAGACCGCGGAGAAAATTCTTGCGAAAGCAAGCCAAACGGTTAGTTGGACTGTCCAGGACAAGTGCCCAGTTTTATATAGATCCGGGATCATTTCAGTAAACAGTTCTGACTATGCTTGGAGATCAAATTTGTCAATAGAACTTAACTAAAACATCAAATTCCACTTTTCCGCTGACTTTTTTTTTATTTAGACCAATGATTTAATGGTCTCTACTGAAGTAAGCATGCAGCAAGTGATGAATCAGAACCGTCCAAGAAGCCGTTCCCGGTCTGCCACTTCTCAAATGAAAACGGCTGAGTCGTCGAGCATTTCTAGGTAAGAGATGATATAATTATACATTTTATTATATATTTATAGCATGAAAAGCTGTGACTATCCAACTGGTATGGAACATACTACAAGAACTGCTGTTAGCCCCTATGATACGTTAGTTTTAACTAGTTAATCATAGTAAACTATTATTTTATAGTTTTTCGCCTGTAAGATCCGCAAAGTCACCCGCTCCTACGACGGCAAAGAATGAATCTACTAGAGGTAGCTATAAAAATAATACTGGATATATAAGAATTGGACCACAATTGGAGCACTCGGATTTTCCCAAATGAATACGGGGACATATATCAATGCTGACATCAAGCGATATATTTAAATGCTCAATATACATGAAATAAAGAGGAATATAATTGCCGAATGTTCAGTTACACCGATTCAATGGACGGAATTGTACGAGACTATCCCATTTCCGAATCGCCGCTTTCTAAATTTAAGAAAAATGTAATTTTTTTGTCAATATTGAAGAATGCACAGACATTTGATAAAGCAAAGGCTCTTTTTGTTGTATTTCGGAAACGGTCGGTTCCGAAATGGGATAGTCTCATATAATTCATTGATTTCGCTTTAATTGAATCCATGTAGCTGAACCCTTGGCATGTTTTACTATACCGTTTCTCATGTGGAATGAAATCCGTACTTTGTTGGATAATTTCTTTCGCAATAACTTCATAGTACTAATATTTTATATTAATTGAATATTTATTGAGTAGATATCTTTTCAGGTCCAATGGCTCCCAGTCGCGGTCGATCGGCTACTCCGAAATCCACCGTCAACAGCCTGAATACAGCTGTATCGGAAGTCAGCAATACCTGCATGAACTCGGGATATTCGCCAAATCAAGTAAGAAACCGAATTAAAATAAAACAAAGTAGACGTATTTGAAGGCCGGGTACGGTAACGAAAGGGTTTGAATACATTTTCATGATAACATACCATTACACAAAGAAACGAAGGCATTCGTCCGTATTTCGTCCACAGCACGGATAAACTTTGGCAAAATTTATAAAATTATCATTTCATATTAAAGTACTACATCTTATGGAATAGTAAATTCGAGACTAAAATATTTTTAGATCTCGGCCAGTCTCCGTACTGCTAGACGCAGCGAAACAAATTTGAATGCCGTGTTGGATAGATCTGACAAGACTGCAAAGAGCCCAGCTTCTGTGAAATTGTAGGCTTATTGTTTACATAATAATATTATATTAATACTTTCAGAACCCCTCGTGATGCTTGGGCCTCTGTCTGTCCCTCACCTGCTCCTAAGGTTATTGCGGCCAGTCATCTGTCTGGTGGAAGTGAGAAGATACCAAAGAAACGTCGAGAAGGATCAGCTAGAAGTGTTAGCAGTGAACGGCAGGCAATTACACCGAGAACTGCCGTTAGTCCAGGACTATTTGGACCAAGAAGAACTCCCAAGAAGGAAATGAAACAAACAATTCCAATGGATAATAGCATCCTGTCAGCAAAGTCGGATGAAACTCCAAAGAATAGAGGAGGAAAGAGTACCAAGTCGGACCAATCAGCATCGAGCAGACAGGCAACACCGTTTCCAAAATCGGATAGAGCAATGGATACAGCAAGATCTACTAAGAGTCATGAAAGACAGATTGGAGGTTAGTTAATAAACAATAATATTAAAATAAAAATAATAAACAATAATAAATAAACAATACTAAAGTTAAAAGAATAAGGAAAGCCGGTTCTGTTTTGCAAGTTTTGAATCCAGTTGCTTGAAAGTTACTTATTTCGGGAAACTTGTAGTAGTTTCAAAATTTTTTTACATTCTACTAAATAGCTATATTATTTTGATAATACTCTGGAAGCAATTTTGATAATACAATAAAAACCGACTAAATTGTATTATTGATATAATTCTTTTAAAAAAGTGTAAACTATGCATCCTATTTAGCTCTTCGTTCTGGAAAACTGTTTGGTGCAACTGGAAACAAAGAACTTCAGAAGAAAGCAGCTACATCGGATATTTCGGTTAGAGAAAGTAAGTTGTATTCAATATAAATGATGGTAGATGATATCAAATGTAATCCTTGGGCATTTCTACGTCTGGGGGAAATTTCAGCCCTAACACTCAAAGAGTGTTACTCAAAGAGTCAAAGAGACACTCAAAGCTCCCCTACTCAGACCTCTCAAAAGGCCGGCCCGGCCCTGCCTTTCTTGCTCTTGCGGACCTGCTTTTGTCAGAAATTCCAGTTTTGTCCTAACACTCTGAGATTCTCCACGGTATGCAATATCTTATTCCCGTTATTAACAGATTAACAGATGAATATTATTGTTTTATGGCCCCTATGAAATGGCCCCCCACTTTTGAATAAATTTAGTTTCAGGGGCTTATTTCGTAGTAGATAAATAGATTATATCATAAATGATGATAGAGGATATCAATTCTTCCGGACCTAGCTCTGGGGGAAATTTCAGATTAGCCCTAACACTCTAAGATTTTCCATGGTATTATCCACGGTATGCAATAGCTCCCCACACTATCTACAATAGCTATTTCGGATCGGAATGTTCTTAATTTTGAAAATGCTTAATTGGAATGTTCCCCACCATTGTGTCTGAAACTACCGACACTATCTCAATTGAACCGCGACATTTGGGCCAAACTTTGCATCCGGAACGGAAAAATAAAGAAAAATAACTCATTTACTAAGAATTTAAAATAATACTGAGAATCCTACTTAAATCTTACTCTTTTAGATTCGACCCGCTCGACTAGTCTTATAATGACACCTACCGTAACCGCTGTTGGCAGAACTCCAAATATGAATTCTAGAAGAAGTTCTCTGTGCACTGCCATTCCAGAAGAGACTGCAGGAACTCCCCTGACATGGCGTTCGAATATTTCTGTAACTGGAACTCCAGGAAGTATTGTATCCAATACTCAGAATGATACATCGGGTAAGGATGGGAAATACATGAAAAAGAGAATATAAATTGAATTTCGGTTATGACTTCTTAACACGGGTCGTTTTCACTACAGTTACTTCGTCTAAATTGACTTACGGACTAAATATAGAGGTTATACAAAAAGGATCCAAACCCACAGTTCCTTATCCTCATGGATTTAGAGACCTATCTACTAACTACTAGAGACTATAACGGCCCCTCTGAAACGTAATACATAATATATTAGCCCATTTAGCCTATTCGATCACTGGTAGTCGTTCTTCATCTTGCAATTCTACGCAGCGAACCCCTAACCCCATTTCTTCGACCCGTTCAACTGCAATCGAGAGTGTATATCAACGTATGATACTCAGTCATGTAACTCCTAATTATAGATTGTTTTAGCTACCGATATGGGTGGTCTTCGTTCGGCCGCGGCCATTCAACCTCAAGCCAATGTCCCCATTGACTATTTTGGGGCGCAGGCGCCCATAATCGAGAAGCCGGCTGTACCGAAGAAATGCATTACATACAATATTAGGTAGTTTAATATTAATATACAATTATATTTAAAATGTTTTAGAGAAGCGGAAATCCCAAAAACCCCAAATGTGCGCGCTTGGACCCCAGAACCTAAGAATCGTAGTGTAACCCCATACACAAGTCCCGGAGAATACCTGCATGAATGGACTCCTGTGCCAAAATCAATGATTGAGAAGAAGTAAGTATATTAATAATATTATTATTAATATTATATTTAAACTATTTCAGAAAGAATAAAAAGAATTTGGACAGATCAGCAAGCTATAAGAGTGTTTCCGGCAAGAAGCTGAAGTTGGCTGGCGAGAAGGCAGCAAAATCTCCAGCTGTATTGACTGCAAAGGATATTAATGTAGGTTATTGATTGATTTAGAAGGCAACAGAGCTGTTGAAAAGTGTTTAGAACGAAGTGTTCTCTAAATCATCTTTAATCTTTTTTATTCTTTAATCTTAATTAAAATTCTTTTTAAATCACTGAACTGGCTGATCCTAGGCTTGTAGGGATCAGGGTGGAGTAGCAATTCCGAAACTTTTATCCAAAGTTGGAACCCGCAACCGGGAAATCACTACCGGAAACCGGGAAATGATATAAAATATCTAACAACTGGGCAATCACTGGCTGTTATATACTTTCCACAAAAAGGATAATTAAAAAGCTTATTGTGACAAGGGGCAGCCATCACCAGTCCTGGCTGATAAGACATAGGCTTTTATGCATCCGATTGCCTATATTCGAAGCATAGTTCTGTTATTATTGAATCAGTTGCAAATCGGGTTAATGGTTCAGGTTTCTTGGTAAGAGGAGCAGGATTGTGGTTTAGAAATGTTTAAATTTTGTAAATAACTATAATTAAATGTTTTAGACTTCTCTGGAGACGGCTCGTAGTATAACTCCTACTCAAATGCATGATATTCTCAATGAGAATACAAATAATGAAGGTGTATTGATTACAACTCAATTGCCAGATGGATCATTCAAGGTAAGAGGGGGGGGGGAATATAAGATAGATAAGATTGTAGATAGACTGTAGTCAGTTATTAGTAACAAATAACTTTATAGCTGGAAGGAAGTTGACCATGCCTGATTTTAACACGGGGATTCATCTACTATTTTGGTTTATGCCTGATCCTGATGAATGGATGATATGATATTTTGGACATGCCTGATCTTAACACGATCTAATGTTTTGGTTTAGCAGGCCCGAAATAGCCCGAAATTTCCAACATTGATTGAAATAGATGTTAAAGACCATTAGATATATCCATTTGTTCAATATTAGAACTTGATTTATTTTAATAATAAAGTGTATTTTTAGGTTGAATTGAAGGTTTCGGTTCGTGTTTCCAGCGAATCTGGTCGTTTTTCGATTTCTGGTCGAGCCCCCGATGGTTTAAAAACAAGCAAAGTGACTGTAAACGGAGAAAGCATTTACAATAATCAATAGGAATAAATAGATATAAAAAGTATAGAATGTAGTTTAGATTGTCACATTAACTTGCTAACTCAATAAAGACATTTTGGTCAGAATTTGTTGTTTATATGAAAAGGGTTTATATATAGTTTTTAGATTAATGAGTAAAACTAGAATCCTACCAAGAGATTGCTTCTGATTTCTGATTCTTATTCGTAAATTCTTATTCATGTTGATTACTTTAATGTTTAACGTTTGTTGATTACTATAAAGGGGTAACGTTTCATGTAACAATTGTAATTGAATAATGATGAAATATTTTCAACGGCTTTTCTGGCGGACTTATTCATTATTTTGTCTTTAATTTCTAGCACAGTCGTACCATGATCTTATTAGGTTAGCTTTAAGTTTCCGGGACTACCTCCTTTGCTGCAGCGTATATCATATGGGTTGGTTTTCCGGCGAGAGAGATCCTCAATCATTGCTTGTGAGGAGAGGGCAGAGATACGAGCAATTTCGGTTTAATTACCCAAGTTTGAGGTAAACATTCATCTGGACTCTATGAAAATAGTGGTTTGAGGTAAATCTACAAATGTAGCATATTCTTAAAGAATTAATGAAAACTAGGAATAACCCGGGGTTTTTGGCAATTCTGAATCTTAAAAACGCAGTCTAGAAACTTGGATCTTTCATATAACATGAGTTCTAGCTTTTAAAGATTGTTTATTGATATTTTACGAAACACGAGATCACAGATATTTGGAGGATGAAGTGAGACGAAGGGTCCATAGGGAGTCAGGGCTCCATTGCACAGCACCTGGAGAACGGAGGCGGAGGATCAGAAATTTGCAAGAATTCTTTCTTCTGGGCGGATTCGAACCATCGACCTCGAGATAAGGGAGCTAAGCTTCTATCCACTGAGCCAATCCGCCCAAAAAAAAATTAAACTAAATGAGTTTCCACCAAGTTTTAGGTTATTTGCTATTTCTAATAAAAAAGTTGAAAACATATAAAGTTAAATATTCTATGCCCATATAAGTTTAAACTATGATCAGATCAACTATAGAGGGTTAATCCAGTGAACTGAGGGATCATTCATGACTAAACTGAGAGTGCGCATTTAATATTGATTCTGTGCCAGCAGGTCCAAAATTCAACAGAATTAAAATCATTGTAACTCAAATCTTTTTAATATTGGTTTGACGGATTCATATTTCCTATATAGTTATATAGTTAACCATGGCCTTCTTGAACAAGAAACGAGCTACCTATATTGTAAGTGCAACCTTATGTAAATATTACTATAGTTCTATTCAAGAGTAATAATTGAATGCTAAAAAAGAATCTCGTTGAAAATGGCTCTGAAAGTATTCGAAAATCGAAAATATACGCAAAATTTCCCTAAAATACGAAAGTAACACTCTATTATTCCTAATGAATTGGACTATAGCTGTAATTGATAGATTCAAGTTTATTATTTACAGTTTTTAAGCTTGAAACTATTTAAAAAAAAGCATATTAGGGATATTCGTAAAGGGATAGGGATAGAATTATTTTTGAAAATAGGTTATATTAGGGGTATTTTGAACACTTTGTTGTCATTAGCCGATCCTCTTCTAAAAATACATAAAACATAAATATGCACAAAAACTGCCAACCATCATTCTTTTTCAGAATATTCTTCTATGTTTCCTGCTATTAGTTCTTATTATAATGCTTAAAGTAAGTTGTACCTTTAAACTTTATTCTGTTTAGAAATAAGATTCAATATATAGTCTCCTTCCAAACTGCATCGCGCCGACTTTAGTCGTGCGCGGTGTGACAAAACTTTGCCATAAAAAAGTTGAATCTTTGGCAATTCTGTACCCTTCTAAAGAAAAAACTTGTAACACCGTGCATGGAGTAAGGCCGGCGCGATGAATTCTTTTGAAACGGAGAAGACTATACATTGTACTAGAGAAGCAACTCCACAATCTTCATATATTCAAATCGTAAGGAATACCGATTCGCAACTTGTTCCTAACCTATTGATGAAAAAGGTCATTATCGATAATTTTATATAGTCGGTGGACTAACCCCTGTCAGTTAAAGGGCTAATAAATTATATTAGAGCATAGATTTGCTATAATTGCTCTAATGAGCTCTAAAAAGTTTGCAGTTCGTACCGTAACCTTTTGCACTCGATTAGTCCACCGACTATATAATAGCGTCATTCAAGAGTAAACAGTATTTCATGAGAAATTGTAGCAAAGTTCGAATGGAAAGGTATATATATCATAAACAGGTCTAAGGTCTAGGCATTTCATCAGGCCGGGCCGGCCTTTTCCCCGCCCTGATTATAAATACATAATATCTCAAGACCTAGGTTTCCAGCGCGGTTCTTATACGCAGCCGCGGGTATGAAAATACATGAAAATACCCGCGGGCGGGTAACTTTCATATCGCGCTGGAAACATAGCTTTTGAGACAGACTATATATACACAATATTTTACTACCGATAATTAATTATTTCCAGCAATATCTGGCATTCTCACAAGTGATCATAGTGCAGTGGAAAGCGGGTATTTTTAAAACTGAAGAAGACGCTGAAGTCACGACTCATTTGTTCGAGAATTCCTGTAAATACCTATGGTTAGAAGCAGAAGAACCGTCGTTGAAGGTAAAGAGCCGCGGAATTTGTAATTTCATATTTAATATTATAGTTTTTAACTCTAAAAAGCTCTCAAAAATCAAAAGATTCTCGTAACTCATTCTGCTGACGCGGGGTCTGCGCGCCTACTAAATAGTACTATCTATATTTGAAATCGACTATGTAAAAACTAGAAGTTATTTCAGTATTTGATTTCAAGCCTATAGTCAGCGCCAAGAGTAAGGATGGAGTGTTGCTCACGCTTTTTTGGAGAATATTGCGTATATTTTCGTTTTTCGAAGATTTTCCTAGCCATTTTTAACGAGATTCTTTTTCTACACTCCATAATTACTCTCGACTATCAATATATAAACAAACCAAGAAGATGTTAAGTAATTATATGATGTTTAAGCTTTATTCTGAAAAACTTCGGAATAGCTCCCATATCCACGTTTTTAGCCTGCCCGGGTAACAATCCATAACTACTCGGGCAGGATAAAGCACCCACCTGAGCATTTCTATGCTACGTCCACAGGGGTGGAAGTGGGCCGTTCCGGGCCAGCTCCATAAATTTCAACCCCTTGATCCTTCCTAAAGTTAGCCAATAATTTTAGCACCGCGTCTTCCACGATCGTCCAGTTACCTGCAACAGGACAAATCCGCCGATCCTAACCAGACATATTAATGGATCGTTCTCCTTCAATTCTGCATATTTCACCGAAGAAAAGCATAAAAACAAAAAGTTCAACAAGGATTCTATAGTCTGTAGCGTACACGAGCTAGAAGGAGCTCTAAGGCCAAATACTGCTAGCAACCTAATCAATCGGAGTACTAATGTGAGTGAAGCGGAAGCTGCTGTCGGCTTTTGAAGTTTTGTAAGGTTCTGAGTTAGATGGGGGACATACTTATCACGAACCTGGCAAACACGGTTAAAAACGGTTTTGACAAGTTCATACATCTCAGTTATTAAGATTTCTGTACTGAGAAGCCTTGTTTCCGGGAGCCTCACATTTATGATACCAAAAACACGATTGAAGCTAAGTGGAAATCAAAAATAATCTAACTAATAAAATCGGATTCAAAACGATTAATGAATTGTAGAAAATTATTTACAAGTCAAACGCAATTGCGTACCAGCAGTTTTTCTACACTCCATCATTCATTTTGAATCCGACTATAGAAATAGACATTATTGTGATAGTACTTGTTTAGATTGGAATTTATAAGTTAAAATCACTTTTATCTCTTTAATACTGCTTTCTTTTTCAGATTTCCGTTGTTTTTATTCCATTTTTCGTAAATGCAGACAATTTCCGTATAGAGTGTTCAAAAGATGACCTTCCTTACTATAAAAAGTCGTTCATGGGCTTAAAAGATGGAGATATAGAAGATTTGGTATACAATGGTTAGTGTAGTTGAAACAATCCTATTCGGGGACTTTTAAGCTATGCAAATACTAGTATAGTCCGTTTCAAAACCTAGACTACATTGCACTGGACTCATATAGGATGCGCGGTGTTGTAAATTTTGCCTTCAAATTCAGTGGAAATGCCTTCCCTCTCTTCGGGCGAGAGAACTTTTGAAGCCAAAATTTACAACACGGCTCATCCTATGAAGCCGGCGCAATGAAGTCTAGGTTTTGAAAGAGACTATAATCGCTTTATATAGCTTGAATAGAATGGGGTAATTCAGGATTCAACCCTGTATTTTGGGTAACTTTGCGTCAGAATGGAGAATTTGTTAAACCGCACCTGGCTGAGGACCGATATGCAAATCTGGGCCCAGGAATGGCTAAGATACGGCATTCTGTTATCGGACTGGCCTGGCAGCCCCTGCTTGGTTCAAATTTTATGCAGCTTGTTCAAAACCCAAGCTAAAAGCTAGATTTTCTAACTACATCTCATTCCCATGTCACAACTATTTTCAGTTCCATTTGCACAGTTCATTTATAATATTCATTTTTAGCCGAAGTGCTGGTTCCTGCCGCTCAAGAGTACGATCTCTCCACCATATCTATTGATATTCTTGCTTTGGATAGTACCAGTAGATCACAATTCATGCGACATATGAAGAAAAGCAAAGCCATTATGGATAAACTAGGATTTGTAGTCATGAATGGGTATAATAAGGTAGGTTCTTGCCTGTTTTCAGGAGTTGGGGCTCTTCTAATTTGTTATAGTCTGTAACACGGCTCACCGCGCCCTAACATAACGGGACAGAGCAAATTCAAATGGTGAAATCTCGATGCTCATACTGTTTTGTTAAGCAATTCATGTTAATTTATATATCATTGGAAAGACCATAACTCAATCTATGCTACTGAGTTTTTCTACGTGTTTGGTCAAAGCTTTCCAGAGAAAAATGAACACCACTGTCTCCGTTGGCGAGACGTGGTAAAAATAGTTAGGTTATTATTTGTATTTAACACCAGTGCTCCCTTGGACACTGCGCTGCAAACCTTGCTCTTAATACAGATTTTTTCAAGTTACGCTAACCGATTAAAAACGCTCTTGCCACAAACTATAAAAGAAGTTTTGATATCCTAAATACTGTAATGAGGCGTTTTTCTATATATCATTATGTTGAAAGGGACTCTTGTTGGTTACTAAAAACATAGTTTAAAGCTCAATATTTACTTTCCATTTTAGGTCGCTGACAACAGTGCCGTCAATTTGCTACCAATATTAGCGGACCGACTTCCTGAAGGTATAGTTTATGGAAAGGGCCGGAGACGGGAGGACGGTGTTAAATAGTTTTGAGTGAGATATCGGTGAATCGGAGAGGTTTTTCATTTATTCCAATATATATTTTATAAACAATATAATTTTGTTTTAGCAGAGAAGTATCCGCTTCTGGATGAAGCAGGTGATCCTGCTATTGAGAGTATCCTTCCTTACAGTGACAGTGTCGACCCGGACAGTATACCATTCTTATGGAACAAAGCTAAAGGTGATTACTGAGTTTGAAAGGTCAATCCGGCTGGATTGTACTACAAATCTTGTCTCCAGAACTTTTCAAACCTCCTAACCATAAACAGAGATCCAAAAACCTACCGTCGGCTGTCGCAGAGATTCTGCTACTAGTATTTCCTAAATATATACATATATAATAATTCCCCCATATTTTCCAAAGTACATTGCGGCCGGCCGGCCTCTGGGCTTCTCCAATCAGAAGTGGGCGGCCCTTGCGGAGCCATATGTGTTTGTAAATGTGTTTAGTAAAGTCCGTAGCATTTAAGACTAGATCATACCGCGCTCCCCGTCCGCAGGTCCAGCGCGCAAAAAATGACTGTGTAAAAACTGTTTAAAAATTGCGCCATACTCAGATTACATGACGGTACTACTTTTAAATCGGACTATAAAAATGTTACAATCAAACGGCCCCGATCTATGTCTTGTAATAACCAATAACCATATGTTAAGAACTTGGCTGTGAGACTCTGTTCAATGATGATATAATGAATCTTGGTAGAGGACTATTTCATTATCCAGCAGCTCATTTTAAGAAAGGTAGCTGTAGCTTTTGCAGTGAAACTAATGCTTTATCTAACAGGATTCACCACACCGCCTACTGATCATTACTATCGTCCCTACTATGCGGATCTTTATCAGGTATGCTTAAAGATTTTAACTAGGGCTGTGTCAGGTATAGAACCTGGGCGTTATCCATTGGCAGATCCTGCGAGGCGAAACTACCATGTAAGCTCAACGTCAGAAGACACGCTATCTCAAACAAAGATACTTTGGTGGCTAGCAGAAACCAAGCAGAACAACTAAGAAGAGAAGAAAACTAATAAATAAACAATAAGTACAAGGCAATGACAGTTTTATTATGAAAATGATAAAAGTAAAATATCTCGATCCTAAACTCCTGTACTAAACGGTCTTCATGTCCATTGTGCATTCGGCATATAATTTATGTTGTCGTACATTTTTCATGAAATAAAAAAAAACTATAGCAACGCTTTCAGTATCTAAAGAACCGTTGGCGTCTCTGTCTTGACGGGGAAATCCTCGCGGAAGAGTTCCTTAATGTCTGGTATAGATTTATTTCGATGAGAAGACATCAGTGCCGGTTTTCATTCAACTTCATAACTAGGTAGGTAGTTTAAATAGTTGAGAGGAACAGTCCAGCCCGCCTAACGCACCCCGGTTGCTATTTTGACGGCCTATATCTATTCAAAATAGTTCGGGGCCAGGGCCCGCTGACTTTTGTCAGGATTAGCCCGGTCAACAGGTCTAATCAAACGGGCACCCGGCATTTTTGGCCCTGGTTCCGAAAAGACAATCTAGTTCCAGTCAACATTCCGACGTTGTCGACACCTTACATTGATTCAGACAACTATTTTAAGCATAACACACGATGACCCGAACAATATTGAGTATTTGGATGGAGCGTTAGCGGATCGATTGGAAAGATTACAAGTATGTAGAAAAGGACTCAATTGAAAGTCCAGATGGCATGTAACAGTAACCAAATACCAATCAGAAGTATAGTCCGTATCCAGAGCTGAACTTTCAGCGCAGTATCCTGTGACCGTAACATGGAAACGCCCGGGTGGGTGCCGGGGGAGATTCTAGCCCGCCCGGCAAACCATTCTCAACTGCTCGGGCAGCCAAAAACTGCCCGGGCACCCACCCTGGCGTTTCTTTCGGTATAAATAATGGAAGGAAAATCGGTGGATTGCGAGCCTATTTTTTCAATAGAGTAAACCATAAAGTTATAACACGAAGGGTTGTTTTATAAAACTTCTCACTTACCTTCTTCCAGAAAGAAGGTGCTCTCAAGAACTCAGTACTTATCATAATGGGCGACCACGGAAATCGCGTCCACACTATTAGAAGCAGTTTTGCCGGCAGAATAGGTTAGTTATGCAGATTTTGTGAAATATAGAGTGTTTATTATCTTTTATATCACAGCAACTTGTATCACTATAAGTAGATTTCTTAGTCCTGTGATTTCGACCATTCGTTCCAGAATCTTCTGAGCATATGTGGCTCTTCTCTAACATTCATTCTTCGAGACACAAACCATAAGATAAATAGGATGTTGGTTTCTCACGCCTTTTGCAGCTACGGGGCTATAAATAAGCCTTTAAATATGCATATGGTCTGTAAAAGAGCTAGTTTTTATCGCAAAATCAGTATCCTGGTAAATGGATGTACTCGTGAAGAGGCGGCTCCCGTTTCACTGACACTGCCTGGGAAACCAAGCCTTTGAGAGACTATAATAAAGCATTATTCAGAAGAACGTCAGCCAATGATGTCCATGTACCTACCGGAAGGGTTTAAAACCCAATATCCGGAACAATACCGGAACTTTTTGAACAACCAGAATAGGTTTATAAGGTATGCATTATATATATTTAACTAAATCTGATTACCCCAAGTACTTGTACTCATTCCTTGCGGACTTGGAGTAAAATGGTTTTCAGAATTCAACAGACTGGAAAATTTGGATGAACTCGAAACCTAACACATTATTATTTACCATTTTGGGGGCGGATTGGCCCAGTGGATAGAAGCTTTGCCTCATAATCTCAAGGGTGATGGTTCGAATCCGCCCCGAAGAAAGAATTCTTGCAACTTTCTGATCCGCCACCTCCGCTCCCCAGGTGATGTGCAATGGGGTCCTGGCTCCCTATGGTCCCTTCGTCTCAATTCATCCCACAAATATTTGTGATTTCGTGTTTCGTAAAATATCAATAAACAAAAAACAATCAATCATTTTCAGCAACTTTGACGTCCACGAAACCCTGGTTGACCTGTTGAACGACAATATTGGAACTAATAGCGGAGTTAGAGGTATGAGAAGTAGTCTGTATCCTTATTGTTTCAATATACAAAATATGCTCATTATTGGGCCCAGGCAAGGCTGGAAAGGCCGGGAACCCTAGTCGTGTTTCTGTTTGAGTGGACCTACTTCTAATATAGCTACCACCAACGGACTCACTTCTCAAAATCCCTGCTCCAGCCGGTACCCGTAGTACCCACCACTGGTCGCTCGGTTTCGGCCATTCATTCCTGGGTTCTCTGAGCAAAGACGGTTCCCTTCAGTCTTCGGGTGCACGAAATATGGGATAAATAAGCTGCGGCTTTCCCAAGCCTTCTGCAACTACAGGGAATGGAATCTTTGAGATGGGAGTCTTACAGTTTGTTTGACTTTAGAAAATTATATTATATCAAAAAGTATTGAAAGAAAGGTTATTTATTTTAGGCACAAGTCTCTTCCGACCAATTCCTACTAACAGAACCTGTGCTTCAAACAATGTAGTATCAAACTTTTGTCTTTGTATGGAAAAGGCTAAAGAAAAAGGTAAAGTTTGCAAAATATATACATTTATAAAAGCTTCATTCAGGTGAAATCGATGAAAACATTGTGACATCGACAGTCAAGAGTTATTTAGAAGATAGTAGTTGTTTGAAGCCAACGAAACTGAAATGCTATAACACGGTATGCTAACATTAACAGCGATGGTAAAAACACGGGCGGTGGCGAAATTTTTTGGGAAATTTGTACCGCAATGTACCGGGCAGCCCATTGGTCAAAATCTTCTCGGCCAAGTTGGACTTGGCCGAGAAGATTTTGACCAATGGGCTGCCCGGTACATTCCTTTTTTCAGTCCCATGGCACGGGTCAGTTCAATAAAACCTATCATTTTGTGACTTATGAACCATTTTCCATTTATGATGACCAAGTTGGAAAGTTATTAAAAGTTATTAAAGTTATTTATTTCCCGTAATCGCACATTGAATGCATATGAGCCAGAGGGCCGGCCCAGCCCGGTCTGAGTTTCAAAATTTTAGGCCGGGCCGGTAACCAGCCCTGCATATGAGCAGCCTAACAAACTCACTTTAGAAACAAATATCCATTCTTTTTACAGACCGCTCTCTACGAGCCAAATGCAATGGTTCGCCTAGGAATGCGTAATAAGGTAGACGCTGAACAGAAAACATCTAAAGCCAAACAGTCAGCGGTAAGTGACAACAATCAAAAGTTTATAGAAGGATGTAAAATTGGAACAAAATAGTGTGAGCTAGATTTGGATAGCTCGGTCCGACAACACGAGCCCCAGGTTCAAACTCGGGTTAGGGCTCAACCGGAAACGGAAAACCCGTTTTTGCCCCAACCCGTTTCAACCCGCCACCGGGTTGGGGTGAAACGGGTCAAAACGCTCAACTCTAGGGTGGGCTAATATTTAATAATTCTATTCACATCTTTTCAAGATACTAAGCACCTACATTTAAGTCAATTTCCGGCGCACAAACTACGGTAGCGCGGTTAAGTTTACCAATAGACCTGCGCAAGGCGGCTTAAAAGTTGGGCGCGGATCCATTGTTCCAACATCTAGCGCTTGAGGTATTAAGGATTTTTAAAACCAAACCCCGTTCTCTATTATTTTTTCAAATATCAGTAGCTTCAAGTTTTTGCAGCCCTGCAGCCGTAGTATAGAAACGCCCGGGTGGGTTCCGGGCAGTTTTTAGCTGCCCAGAGCAGTTGAGAATTGTTGACCGGGCAGGCTAAAAACTGCCCGGGCGTTTCTATACTAAAGCCACTGGCCTGGCCTCACAGCTCTCAGATATAATGAGCTCGGGCAGGCTCACTGCTCACATCAGATCTGCATATCCAGGAAAAATGACGGTTGAACTTGCAAAAGATTACCTATATTGGATTTGAAGCTTGAAACCACTTACATTAACAAACTATCTTTTCAGTTTCAATACTTCTACACGGATTGTCAAATAAGCAGCAGCAGTAAATCAGTAGTATCCGCTCGATTTCAACTAAGAATAGACAACAAAAATAAAAATTACGATATAATATATGATCCAATGATGTTAAAAACTAGTGATACTAGGTGCTCGAGGACGAAATCCTTAGCAAATTATTGTAGATGTATGAATAAATAGGAATATTTTTAGAACTTTTGGTATTCGGAACTGACGGAAACCAGGTGTGAAACAGGGCATTGCGGTTCCAGTGGTCGCAGTATAGAAACGCCCGTGTGGGTGCCCGGACAGTTTTTAGCTGCCCGAGCAGTGGTGGATTGTTGCCCGGGCAGGATAAAAACTGCCCGGGCACCCACCCGGGCGTTCCTATATCTGCAGCCACTGGGGAGCAGCGTTATTCTATAGAAATGAATAGAAAACATCCGGCACTTTTGGCGAGATCCGGTTCGGGATCCGTGGAGAAAAGTTTTAGAGATTCGGATCCGGCAAGCCCTAAATGGAAGATCAGCACAATGAAATTGACCAAGGTCAAGTCAATAACGACGCCTAAATTTTTCGGTAGAATTTTACTTAAAACATATTGAAACATATTGTTCTATATTTTCGCCTTCATTGTGGAAATAGACTTTTTCAAAAAGCGAAAACACTTTTCTGGAGGTTTATTTTTTACTTCAAAATCCAGTATTTTTTAAAGATCCGGATCCTGCTTGATCAAACTCAGAGATGCGCACGGCCCTGGTTTGCACGGAGCAATACGGATTTTAAAAAAAGTTGTAAGAATTCTATAAGGGCCGACCTTTTGGCAGTCATCTTCCTGTGTCTCCATGAGATGGTTATGATGCTTCGTTGTTAGACACTTGAGATGCGCCAAGCAAATGCAGTGCTGACCACTTTCAAGTGACCAAAACATTGATTATCACTCAGATCAAAAACATACGATCTGTGGGATATTTAGAATCTGTAGTTATTTACTTTATATCTATTTATTTTTAAAAATGTAACAAATATAACTTAAACTAATATTCCGGTTTACTACATAGCCATAAGTAACTTGTCAAATTCGAAGAATCTCTAGCCCGACCTCAAGTTCAATGTTATTTTTAAATATAACGTTATATTATTATTTTTGTTTTTGTAATTCCATTGTTTCTTTTATTGAGTCACAGCCTCTTCTCGATGAACAAGCTAAAACAACATTTATTCACTTAGAGCGAAGTGTTGTTACTCATGACAAAATGTCGGAGCAATCGTTTCTTCGTGAACATGTAGCTGTAGCAAGCAATATTTATTTGTTTATATATGTCGTGCTTGGCATTATACTTTTATTTTTATTAAGCAAGCAATATATTTTTATGAAACGTTGATTATAGTCGGCGGACAAACGGTATGCAAGTTAAAGGTCTGAGTGGTCAATTTCAAAGCGCAAAATAGTTAAATTTACTAATATTTATTAATTGTTTCAGAAAAGTAAGTTAGATGTTGTGTTGTACATTACATCATTAACTAGTCCAAGTTTTCGCGCGCCATTGTTCGACCGCAAATTTGCAGTTTGTACCGTATACCCTTGCATAAGCCTTAGCCGCCGACTATAGGTAAAGAGTTTTTTTTTCAGAACTTACAATTAGGTTACTGTTTTATTTGGGCCTTAATGTTTTTCAAATGTGAATGAAACCGGTACAGTTTATGAAATCCTTTATGTAGTAGAGTATAATATCAAACACCTAGATAAGCCTAGATAAAACTTGATAACAATTCTTCCACTACGACCAAAATTGTGAATATTTCAGTTATTTCAGTAATTTATATCTATTTATGAACTTTCGTTATTACCAGTTGATCTATTTATTACACCAGTAATCTTATCTAGACGGTTATCCAATTTTACACGAATTTCCGTAAATAAAAACAAAGACTTTATTATTCGTTCAAAGTTTCCTAAACTACTTATTGACTTGTTCATAAATGCTCGCATCACGGTTTCAAAACATTTCAGGAAGGTATGCACCTGTTCATTTTACACATTTGAAAACCAATGTTTTTATATTTTACGGTCCAACTTGAACCATCTTAATGTGAACCATAGTCTTTTGCCATAGACAACCATAACCATAGAACCATAGACAGGCCGTGTTCGGTCAAAATGATGAATGTAGTTTTAAAAAACAGGCTCCGATTTTTCATTAATTTTTATAAATCTCTGCTGCTCCAGAGGATACTGTAGTGGAAATCTAGCTGCTGATTCAGACTATAGCAAATTATTAATTGGAGAATAGACTATTAAACTATAGTGGGCGGAATAATCGCTTGCAGCTAAAGGTCTAAAAAATTTGAATTAGAGCACAGATTTTCTCTAACTACTCGAAGAAGATCAAATAAATTTGAAGTTCGTACCGTAACCCCTTGCAAGCGATTAGTCCACCGAATATACTATACTAACCCCATAAATAAGTTTCTTTCCCACTTAGTTTCCCTCAGCTAGCCTATTGACAACAATTCCAGTCATTTATCTTGTGTTTGATGCTTATAAGCAGGCGATCATCATCCACCATTCATTATATAACAATCAGCTTCTTTCCTGTTCCAAAATAAAGAAACCAGCCCCCCCCCCCCCAAATCGGCGTTTCTCTTCTCTAAATGATATATCCCTATGCTCTAACAGTGTTCCTGGACGCTAGGCCTAAACCTGGACGTCCTGGTCAACTGATACGCCCTACTGCGAAATAGCGCCCCATTCATAGAGACGGAAAAAATACGGTAATTTATCAAAAACTATCAATGATTTGTACTTTTTGACCGGTTTTTGTATCTCTTTAGCTTACAGGCAGGCGACGGCGACAAGCTTATTATCGCAACAGACAAAAAGTCGTAATTACGTACTTGCTAAATTAACACCCGCGCAGCAATTTTTCACAGCGCTGCTAGCGGCAAAAAACGTTTGTTGTTGCAAGTTTAGGTTTTCTAGTTTTTCTAGTTTTGTCGATGAATTTGCAACATTTGTTTTGCAAAGTGTAGCTGATATACCGTTTGTTTTTTTCGTGTTTGTGTGATTTTTTGTTTATTGTATTAATCCTTAGGGCACGATACTCTCGGGTATCTTTTTATTTTGTACAGCCAGATAAACATAGACCTTCTATGCAAATTTCGGATTATTATTCGTTTTATTTCTGGATTCCAGAGTAGTTTGTGATAGGGTTTATCATAACTGGTTACCGGTCCGGCCAGGCCCGGCCCGGTCCGGCCTGAAATTTTGGAGGTCAGGGCGGGCCGGCAGGATAACCAGCTCTGGGGCTTACCAAACTTATAATGCTTGCCCCTCTAGTGTACGAGCTACTTTACCAACTTGCAGTCTTTAATATTTCGGTTTTCATTCTAGTTTTTGCTATCTTTCGTAATTGACAGACGTCTTCATTTCACCTGACACCATTTCGGACAATTTATCACTTTCAAGGAGGTTTCATACCTTTTTTTGTAAATCCGCTAAACAATCTCGACAAAAACAGATTGTTATTCATTATTTTCAAGGCTTTCCGCATTAAAAAGAGGTCTCTATCACTTCGTAAAATTCGTAAAGATAGCAAAAGTACTTCAGAATGTTGAACACAGTGAGATCGGTTAAATTCAAATTCCGCAGCGCGGTGGCCCACATCGTCTAGAAATGTTTGTCCCAACTTTTGTCTGGTGTGGTTAACGTTAGTCTTGAACAATATCATTTGGACTCAAATCTGGGATGAATATTAACTTTATTAGACCAATTCTAAGGAACTGTCGATTCCGAGCTTGCGAAGGCTCGTAGGTTCCTGCAGGGCTGATGTTAGGGTCGAAAAATGGGTAGGGGCTCCTAATAAACCAGATCTGATATATTCCTAAAACCTAGCTCAATCGAAATATCAATCTCCGGTTTTCTATGGTATAGTCAGCGCCAAGAGTAATGATGGAGTGTAAAGAATTAAATGCTCGTCTGAGCCCCTTGCTACTCTCCGTTAACTATTGTACTTTGCAAGTACGCGCGTG
>JAQGAV010001441.1:0-20913 GCA_034691345.1 Phasmarhabditis papillosa
AATCATTGCAGAAGCCATAGCGGCCAATAGTGCATCTAAATAATAATTATATAAATAAATACAATATTCAATAAGAGGGAAGCGGTGTTATATAAAATGATCAAAAAATGGATTGGGATCCTTTTCTTTAAAAGTACAATCATTTTAATCGAACACCGCTTGTTTCGAGGATAACCACTGGAAACCTAGCTCTTACAATATATATAACTATATTATTATATAACTATACTTATTATATATATATATATTATATAATTATATAACTAACTATATAATTGTAATATACTATATATGTAATATACTATATATAAAAATTAACAGAACTACTGTAGTCTGTTTGAAAATCTAAACAAAAATGTGACTTCAAGAACTTTCGCAATTGCATCGACTGAGGACATCGTAATACACCGTATTACGATGTCGGATCGTAATACGGATGGGAAATGGCCGGCCGGGCCTGCCCGTGAAATTCCTAGCCTTGATGCATTCACTTTGCACATTGGTCATGCACTCTATCATTTGATATGCATTCTTTAAATTAATAATCTGACAGTTGAAGCCCTAACAAAATCTTCAACTAAGCAACTTACTTGGATTCTTCATATCCGGAGTTGACTTTGGACTTATTGACGCTTCTTTTTTTGGAGCAAAATGATCAGAAGGTCCCTGCGGGATTTGGAAAGGATACGGCAGCTGAGATGGGTCAGGCATAGCAGGAAACATGGCCTAAATATATTTATAAATAATATAACATAAATAATAATAATACCATCTGAGCAGCAAAAACACGTTCGTAGACCTTGGAAACAGTTTCAAGTTGAAGTCCAAAAAGGGCGGTAACCTTGCTCATCAAAGAATCTAAAACAGTTTATTTATATGTTAAAATACCAAAAACTAACTTGATACTGGATTCTGTAGATTTCTAAGTTCTTTGATTGAATCCATAAGACGGTCGATTGTCTCCTTCAAAACTCCAGTTTTCTCTGCTTCAAACCAGAACATCGCTGGGTCTAAAACATAAGTTTTCATAGAAAAAACTTCAAAAAACCAACTCTGATAGAACGAATTCGTAAAATGATTGTATATTGTCATTGGAGATAACGGAGGCATTAAAGGGATCTCGAAACGATTCGGCTGGGTTACTGTAGGGAATGCAGCCGGCATCATAAACATCGAAGGATGTAGGAATCCAGATTGAATTGGAGGTCCAGACATTGGCATATTAACTAAAAATATTATATAATATATTGATTACGGGGTTTCAGTTACCACAAGAAGTTGATGCTACGGTCGAACTATCTCTTGGTCCAAAATGATGACCGTTTTCCAATGGATAATTAATAGAATGAGAGTTCTGAGCCCCCATCTGACATTTGCTGATACACTTTCCAGTACACAAAAAGTCGTGTCCATGAAAATCCAGAAGATTATTCTCGAATAAAAAGCTTAAAAAAAGACTATTAAATAAGGAAGAGGAGTCTTCTAGTAAGGACATAAGGTTTAAGGATGAGGGACACTGTGTTGGGTGTTGAAATCGCCCTGTTAAAAACTAATAAAGGTAGTTTATAAGATTCTCACAATCAGCTGTTAGTTCATGTATAAGGGAACAGATTGGCCCGGCAAACCCTGATTCCAACTGTTAACAAAATCTGTAACTAACCGTAATGGTTTTCTTTGGAATTTGATGCTTCCTTTCCAGTCCTTTTGTTTTGTAAGATTAGCATAAATGGCAAACCTACGGGGACTTATCATTCGACCTAAAGCAACTTATTATATGAAAGTCATAGATTCTGCCGGGGTACGGGATCTTATAAGTTTAAACAACAGAAGGTTCGAACCAGGTGCACCAGTCTATTACTGAACGACAAACTGGACTACAGGGTGGTTCCACATTCCATAAATGGGGGGCCTTGGCTCCATATAAGGTACCTTAAGCGTTTCCCAAGATCTCAAATAATAAAAAAGATGATCATTCAAAGGTTTTGTGATTGTTTTGATTGATTGTTGGATTCAAAAGATGATTGTTTAGGCTGATTCTACGAAATTAAAACCACGTAGTCATAGGGTAAGAAATCCACAGCTCTGTAAGTGCGTACCTTCAAATTCGATGCAATTCTCATGAATTCCTGGACAAATGAACAAACTTCTGTGTAGATGACCACTCAGAGCACCGCATTGAACCTAGAATAACAATATAACTATATTATAATATTATTATTAATAATAAACCATTAAAAACACTTTGAATTCAAAACTCACCGAAATAACTTCTGCCTCAAGTAGACGCTGCAGATAATTGATTCGGAATTCATTTGTTTGAGCCTTTCGAAGCTCCTAAAAACGTTAAATCATACAACTTTAGTCGATCATTTTCGACTAAAAATAGCAAAAAAGTTTCCATAAAGTATGCTAAAACTAAACTAAAATATAATTAACATCAATAAACTTATATAACTTATATAATATAAAATATATATAATATATATATAAAATAAACTAACTTTTTCATCAGCAATGTTACAGTAACCCTCGTCTCTGACAATTCTTACTTTCATACTTCTTTTTGTAAAGGAAAATATTAAGATTGGCTGTTTTGTGTTTAAAATATTCGATTTCTAAACTTTCAATTAGCTTACATGGATTCTTGTTAAACCGCAATAGCTTGTATCTATTGTTTTCTTTTATAATTATGTTAAACAGGATCTACAGGAATTACAAAGTTATGGATAAAAAGCAAAGCTATTTTCGACTAAATTTGTCACGAATTCAAATTTTCAAAAATAACATAAATACTATTTAGTTTTATTTAGGTTTCATATCTTTTTAAACTTTTTTTAGTTCAGAATTTTCTGTTGAGCCCGGACGAACCAACTGTCCAGAACATTTTCTGCTAATGTTTTTGATATTATTGGGAAGTAACTTCTGTTTGTCAGTTATTTATCTAATACTTTATAAAGTTCATACATTTATTGTTATTATTATAAATATTATTATATATGTATTGGGATATTTTTACAAAAAAAGTTTATTAATCGTTTTCATATTGTCCGGATATGTTACCTGATTGAATACGTACTATTCTATCCCACAGAAGATGAAGGTATAGTTTTTGTTTACTAATTTTAGTTTAATATTTCTATTGTTTTTCTATAGAGAATTCTCATACACAGATAAACTAAGAGATCCGTTGTATTCGAGAATGTAGAATACTATTAAGATCTAAAATCCTAATCATAATAATCATAACATAACAACATACATTCATTCTATTCACAACACTTAGCGAAGAATGGCGGTAGGTTTTATATGCTAAAATACATATATATTTTATTATTCAAATTATTTTTGTTTCTCCGATCTATCGTATCGCTCTATTGATAATATATTCTTACAATTATACCGAATATTGACACCAATTGAATAGTAATACTGAATATTTTAAGGCTTTTCGATACAGATTATTCTGGATGTTAGGTACATTATCAATCGTACATCGATTACTACTCATTTTTGTTACTTTTGGTACCCTCAACACGCTAGAAGAAGGTAGGAAACTGGATAAAATAACGCCAAGTGTGCATAGGCCGGCAGTGCTCGGTCCGTTATATCTGACGACAACATTTCTCAAAAAGTATTAAACTATGTTTTATACAAAAGTTAAAGTTGAAACCGAATACGGATGAAAAGGACCAGCTTGCGCTGACCAACTAATCTCTTTCCGTAAAAAAAGCCACAGAGCTGAAAACAATCCTCAACAATTTTCAGCATTTGCCTCCAAAAATGCGGCTATAGTAGCTACAGTCGCAAGCATCGCCTGTTCCAGTTATAAAATTATAACAATGAGAGGATCGTCTATGAAGATTATATTCGCCGGACTCGCTATCTCGGTAGGCATTATAGGCACGGGCTGGACCGTTACTACCTTCTGCTACGGATACACAATCAGCTTCAACATTTTACAGATCTGCTCCATCATCGCTGAATTTGTCGCATTCACAATTATGATGATCCAATGCAAAGATAGTAAAGGTACGTTCGTCGTCAAATTAAAATAGAAATATCAAATATTCACATGATGTTAATAAGATTTAACGATATTAAATCAAATAAAACTTATGATATTAAATCTAACGAACTAAAATACTCGCATATTTTATATGTTCAAGGTGCCGCCATGCTTTTCGATCTGGAACTTTTGGCGTTTATGATTGCTGGTACAGAGATGACAATATATGGTCAATTTGTCAATCTTCATACATCCTACACACAAATATATACAAGAAAAGGGAACTGAGAAATATAATAAAAAACTAAATAGATGAAATAATATGTAATCACATTTACTCTTTAACAATGTGTCTGAATAAAAATATGAGCATTTTCTAATAAAACTATTCCATTTCACAATGATTGTTCATTTCGTTAACGATCGCTGCGTTTGATAAGCACACTTTGCGAAGTTCATCATATAAAAATCCAACTCATAACATACCAGTGAATCGAATCACATAAATATTACTCCAGGTTAAAATAGATTTGCATCTATTTTTAGAAATGCAGTTTTATACATAAATTACAAACATTCACGGCAATAATAACAACAATAACCAAGACCGGAAAAGTGATCGCCTAGACTCTATAGGCTAATTTTAAATGAGAGAACGTTTAGTTCAGTGGTCATAATGATGGCAACCTGATGAAAGAATGTAATTCTTCCGACGCCCAGACCCGCTCAGAGATCGCTCAGATTAGACAACGGCGATATATGATTTTCACACTGCGTCGAACTGTCTTTTGCATCAAATTTTGAATGAATGTGTATTTTTATAATTTTACTTCTTTTTTTGTAATATAATGTATACAGTAATTCCAGGGTAGAATGGGAGACTTTGTTATACTCTACGGCTCCCATACAGGACAAGCCGAGGCCATCGCAAAGCAGTTAAAGGAGCAGACCGAAGTTGTCGGTCTGAAGCCGCGACTATTCACATTGAATGAGAATGAAAAACAGGTATGATTTTGTTGTTGTGCAGTGTTTTAACTTCTTGTTCCAGTTTAATATTGAAAAGGAACCGTTAGTCGTCATTATAGTATCCTCAACTGGTGATGGAGACGCGCCAGAGAATTGTGATCGCTTCATGCGGCGAATCAATAGGAAAAGCTTGGAGCAGGATTTTCTGAAATCCGTAGATTATGCTCTTTTAGGTTTTTTTGTTGATTGTATTCTCAATTGATCGTTATTTATAGGACTCGGAGATTCCAATTATTCAACATATCAAGGAATACCACGGAAGCTAGATAAACAGCTTCAGTATTTGGGTGCTAATAGGATCGTTCCTCTTGGTGAAGCGGACGATCAGGTTGGGTGCGTATTTGATTCGATTTCTTGAAATTATATTTTTTTAGTCTTGAACTAGTAGTCGAGCCTTGGCTACAGGGTCTTTATACAGTATTGTGTAAACGTTTTTCGATATCGGAGGATAGGTAAGCTAATTTATGATATGCAGATTATGTTTATTCAATTCAGTCTTTCGGCGTTATTTTCTGGAAAGCTCACTTTGAACCCCGTCAAATCAAAAGAGGAAAAAGATGCTATCGGCGATTCGTTATCGGCTGAGCAGAAAGCCAGCAACCCCGATGTTCTCTCTATTGAGCCATTTGAATATGAAGGAATCACAATTGTTAAAGGTAAATATAATTATTGCCCCAATTTTTACAAATATTGTCTAGGCGATGATAAACTATCGGCGGATGCGAATTTGCGTGTTCCCATCGCTCCTCAGCCTTTCGTTACTTCTTCGGTTACACACAAGACTTTCGTAAAGAAAGATGAATTGTGGCAAAATGCTTGTAAAATGGTGGGAGTAGGTAAGCTTCATAACTGCTGGTAGATTTATTGGATGTATTTTAGTTAGTGATCCCTTTGAAGTCGCAGTAGTTGGTACTGCTCTTCTGACCAAATCGGCCGCCAAGAAGCCGAAATATGAAATTACTATTGAACTCGGTGGTATGTTCGCACTGAATATCTATCTAACTCACTATTTTTAGACCATGAGTCCGCTTTACCATACGAACCTGGAGACGCATTTTATTTCGTCGCTCCTAATCCAGAGAAAGAGGTGAACTTTATTTTGGAAAGGTATTTAATCACCTTATTAATTTATATGTTGTTAATTTTTTTAGAATGGGGTTGCTGTCCCTTGCGGATAAAGAACTCTCCGTCACCGTCGATGCTAATACGAAGAAGATAAAACCCGCCGTGCCTCCTCACATTCCCCCAGTCTCATCACTGAGATATTTATTCACCTATTGTCTTGACATCCGAAGATCTCCTGGAAGGGTTTGCGACAAAAATATTTCAGTGTCAAGTTATATTTTCAGCCATTGTTGCGGATATTGGCTGATTCCGCCTCAAGTGAATCTGAAAGGCGTCGTCTACTAGAACTATGCAGTGCTCAGGGTATGAATGATTTTACCAACTTCGTTCGGCAGGTAAGATTTTGTAGCAATCGATGTTTAACCGAAATATGTTCAGGCTGGTCTTTCTCTTGTCGACGTGCTGGCAGCGTTTCCCAGTGTCAAACCTCCTTGTGATAGATTAATAGGTATATTTATAATTTATTTGCAATTGTATAGTCTTGCCTCAGAGTTGCTGCCCCGTTTCATGGCTCGCCCCTATAGTGTGGCTTCTGCTGGAACAAGCAGAGTACGCTTCGTCTACTCTGTGATGAACTTCACCGAAGAGGAAGGCCGAAGGTATTATCGCCATATTATTTTGACTCACACCCTTATGTTTCTAGATACGAGAGGAAGGGAGTTGCCACCGAATGGCTTCTCAGTCTGAAAGTTGGAGATACTATCCAGGTTCGATAATCGAATCGAAGAGAATGTGAATACATCGATTGTTTTAGATAATGGCCAAGGAACCTGCCCGTTTCCGTTTCCCACCTCCAAATGTTATGAAGGAGGATGTTGCTAAAGCGCCGCTGTTGATGATTGGACCTGGAACCGGAGTTTCTACCTTCATTTCATTCCTGCAATATTTGTTGTATGTTTTTCCGTGCTTCATGTTTCGATATATTTCTTTTACAGAAAACTTAAAATCAGCAACCCTGCTGAATTCCCAAAAAATGTCGAGAGATCACTATATTTCGGCTGCCGAAATCTAAAGTTGGATTATATTTATCGGTAAGAATATATGTCGCACCTCTAAAGTAGCGTATCGTTTAGTGAGGAGTTGGAAATGTACCTTCGTGAAGGAATTCTTACCGAATTGGTAGTCTGCGAAAGCGAAGGAACAAATGGTCGACCAAAATACGTCCAAGATGCCCTCAAAGTCAATGCTGATAAGGTATTTTTTATTATTAACTATTGTATGATAACAAATGTTATCATCAATTAGCGACATTAGAATCGTAATGCTTTTCAGGTATCTGACTTTGTTTCTGATGATGGACACATATTCGTTTGCGGTGATGCTAAGGGAATGTCAAAAGACGTTTTCCAAGCATTTTGTGATATAATTCGCGATGAAATGAGTAAGTCTGCTCTATTATTTTTGAAGTAATTGCATTATTATTGTAGATTTGGAAGAAATTGTAGCGAAAGATTGTATGACGGAATGTAAGAAGAAAGATTTTTATATTGAAGATGTTTGGTCTTAATGTAAGTTAAGTTGTTATTTTAAAGTTTATTTATCATATGCTAATTAATTTGTCATATTGTTGTTGCCTTTTGATTTGCCTATAAATTGTTTTGTTAATTATGTTTACCGTAGTTTCAATTTTTCCACAACCGTCTCGAAAAAAGTAGTTCATTCAGGGAAATGAATCAGGCAGTATTATTTAGCTGATTGGTTATGTCTTCTGCGTTGGTCAATCGATCATGTGATCTAGAATTTTATTTCTGGTTTAATATATTGTTAGGGTATAGTTTTATGAATTGCGCAGGTACTTCAGTTAGATTGAGCGATGCGTTCTTGAGCGCTATGACTTGCCGCTTATTTGATGTTTCAAGAGACTTCCGCTTGGTTCCACCTTCTTGTTCATCTACATGGAAATGGTAGAATTTTTTTCATTTTCTTCATTACTATTGAAACCGAAGCACACACATATAATTTTCGCTGTAGTTATAGGCCGCTTGTGGCGACTAGTAGCGAAAACCTATTACTCTGCCAACCTTTGATTTATTCGAAGCACTTTTATATGTATTTTATATCTCGCGTAGAATGGGCCATTTAAATCACTCAAATGGCAAGAAGGATACTAAAGCCAGTCAATCTAATGACTACTAACTTGTCTTTATACTGCGTTCATTAAATGTATATCGAGAGAACTTTAGGAGGTAGTTCCAGCTTCTTTATACTTTTATGGGCGAATGTAAATCTTGTTTTAGTTAGTGTAGCGTGCTTGTCAGTGACCGTAATCATTTCCCTGGTACAGAAATAGGAAGGATCACCCCCGGTGGTAAGAAATCATTTCCGTTACTTATAGTTAGCCATGGGGAACAAAGGGTTTCCCCGGAAACGCCGTTTTAAAGATGTGGTATCTGACGACAACGTTTCGTGAATACGAAAACACATTATCAAACAGAAATATATTTCTGTTATTTTGTTAAGCAGTGTATTTATGCTACAGCTTGCGCATTTTCTTAACATTCGTTGGCTATACTATGTAAGAATAAGTTTATCCATGTTTATAGGTTATTTCATTTCGTTTCCACTACTCTTCTGTCCGTAATTAGCGCGACACGCACTTTCTGCTTTCACTTTTATCAAGTTATCATCGCATATAATTTGACAGCTATTGTGTTTTATTCTAATTAAAAGTTGTAAATAAGTACTGTCCACCAAGACTGGGAAAGGGCCATCCTGTTTTCAAAATTAGTCGGGCGGCCTTGTCCGGACCGACTTATCAGGCGGCCCTGGCTCCGGCCGGCCCTATAAAACACTTTATTTATTGGTTTCTGCCTATTAGTTTGGCAATATTTGGTACTCTCGCAGGTACCTAGTAATACTTGCTTGCTAGGTAGACAAGTTTCTCACCCAATAAATTTCATGCATTTTCGAGAATAAAAATAATGTTTTAGTCATCTTATTTGGTACAGTTGAACCTAATTTACAGATTGTCTTGTGTTTTATTTCAGTTGTTATATTGGGTCAATTGAACGGTGTTCTTCTCTTTTCACCTATGGTAGGTAGGTGTTTTTGCGTTCTAACGAAACACAGCGCACAACAATTTATCAAATTATCAACCTTTCTAAGTTAGACATTCAATTTTAGTCATTACTTGTAGGCGAGATTTGTAAAGCTTCATTTTAATATCTTTCTTTCTAAAGTTTCCTAATTTAAGTAGTGGATTGTCTAAAGTGATTATCTATTAATATATTAACAAAATTAACTTTATATTAGGTAATTAACCTCTTAACATGATTCGATAGAACTTTCAAATTGAATTAAGTTGTACTTGTATGCATCCACATGGACGGAGGTTACTGAGACCTAAAAAGTGGACCCCCCGGACCGGCCAACATATTTTCGAGAAAGTAGAATAACCCAACTAATATTTACGAATTCTCACCCCCTCGTGGTTGGGAATTTCTCGCGCGGCCCCGTGTCAAAAACGTAAAATAGTTCTTAAAGTTCAATGCCCTGGCCATGCCGAGCGCTCACTTTTTTGCTGCTGGACGCCGGCCCGTTCTTACCTCTTCATTTCCTTGTTTCCTATTCCTAGCACATCCATATTCTCCCGACTGGCTCTCATACCTATCATTTGTTCCTTTGTGATTACCTTCTTTTTCCTTCGTTCCACTTCAGTTCGCTTCATCGCTCATCCTTTATGTATTATATATACAAATATCTAATATACATTTCCGGCCCTTATGCTCAGTTTGATCTTCGAACGTTTAGTTTGTCTAATAATTCCTTTCAGGGGGGAATATACAGGGCTGCCTGGTTTCGGGGGCGGGCCCGGGCCCATTTTGGGAGGCGGATGGTACTGGCCGACCCCTATTCCTAACCTACTTTCTTAACCATACCTTTCCTTCGTTCGTTACCTAGTTCGCCTATATCTTATTTATTACTATCAGTTTAGTTAGCAGTTTTCTAGGTCGGCGTAGTCTAGTAACCAGTTTTGTATAGATACAGTATCACTTTAGTCTACAAGGAATAGATTGACTGCATCCGGGGTCTGTTTGTTCCGAGAATATTCAATATAAACCTTTTAGCATATTAGAACCTTACTTATAAAGAAACTAAGTTACCTTTAGCAGTCTGGCGAGTTAATTTATATCTTAAAGCTAGGTAGCTGTATTACTAGATATAGTCTGATTGGAGGGTAATAAAGGATTTTTAAACAATGCAAGTGCCATTTTGAACAAGATTCTTTTTTAACACTCCATTTTTATTCTTCGATCGAACTATAGATGATACTAACCGTTTCGCAAGTGTAAGCTTGCACCGGTGTACTCAAACGGCCCGGAAATTTCAAATATTCTCGGCCCGGTCCGGAGGGCCGACGATGTAATATCCGATATTTTTTTCATAAATATAGTTGATATATTTTCAAAATTTGTCTAAAAAATTGATAATTTTCAATAATATAGTCGGCACGATTGGCCTGGCCGGGCAATTTTGATAATCCCGGCCTGCACCAGGTGAAATAACTCGGTGAAAATTGTATTCTAGAAATAATGATGCAGATCTTTATTCTCATTTGAAATAACTACAATTCTGTTCATATTTTGTTGTGCAAAAGACCACATGGTTCTATATTTTTAGCTTCAACGCAATACTTTAAATAAGGCAACCTTGTAATTTCATTTATACAACGGGATACTTAAAGAGGACAGGTTTTAACAGATTAAAACCTTGTAAGTTTATATTGTAATATATTGTAATTGTAATGTAAATTATATTGTATAAGTAAGTAAGTAAGTTGATAGTCAATTTTGCTTTGAAGTCGTTGAAAACTTTGTTTCGACTGTAGAGTTTGTCTTCATAAACATTTGGGCCACGGGAATGAAAACAAAAATTAACCCCCGTGACCAGAGCTGGTTACCGACCCGACCGGAAATTTTGAAACCCAGGCCGGGCCGGACCGGGCTGGGCCGGCCGGTTTACCACCTCTCCTGGGAGTCCTTTCAGGTCAAACAGTATTCACCAACCTTCCCATTCGTTCCCGTCACTTGAAAATTTCTTTCCCTGGGATAATTTCCGGGATGGCTTGTAACCTTACTACTGTGGTGCATTGGTGAATACGGCAATTGCAGAGTATAAACAAATCCGGCAAACCAAGTCTATTGTTTTTACCTATTCCACTAAGAATTGTTTTGCTATACTATTTATTCTACTTTTTATATAACAACATTATAATATATAAACTAAATGCATTTTCATTGTATGTGATTTCTTTATTCCGGTTGACTCAATCTGTTATTCATGTTCATCTATATAATTGCTGCGAATTTACTCGCCGGGAATTATATATCAACACTAGCAATATTGTTACCTGTGATTCCCAACTTATGGAAATCCAAAGTATTTAAATTCTCATGCAGTCTTCTTGTTCTCGTGTACCAATTATCTCTACCTTGACATAAGCCACAAAACTTCTAGATTGCGGGATGGGAATCTACAGACGAATACATATTTCAAAAATCTTGATGCCCTTACCTGAAACTTATTTTATAGTACAGTCTGTATCAAGAACTAGGCTTCTAGCTCAGTACCTTCCAGGCAGAAGCAGTGCTGGTTCCCAATACAACGATTTTTTGGTCTTATTATATAACACCACTTATCTTCAGCACAGACCATCCAACCTGGGCCCGGGCAAAATCTTCTCTCGGTCACATCTTGATTCAAAATTTCTATTGTATTTGCTTTTTTAAACTTGATTGGGGTCGATATATATATTTACAAGTTGCTCGTGACAGGGCTCGTGTTAGGCTCGGGCTTGGCCTGTTGGATGGTCTGCTTCAGCATATGGAAACCTAGCTCTTGCTAAAGACTATACTTCATTCTCTCTGCACCCTTCCCTTTATTTATCCGGCTCTAATCGTTAATTTGAGTCTGCGTGTGGTCCTATGAGAATGGCCTTCTGCTGCTGACAAACTTCATCTATAATTCATATCGTTTGGTGGCTCTACAATGACATTTTAGAGACAGCCAACTGGACCAAAGAAGGCCCTTTTAGCCAGTTGAAACAAGCAACTAAAAGAGAAACAGAAGGAATTAGTTATTAGTTAGGAAGAGGACAAATTCTTTTAGTTTGTACATAGGAAGAGATGCTTCTTGATTCCTAGTCCAGTTAGTATTCTATCCTGACAAAGAGTTTTTGAATCGGTTTTGCTTCTATTTTAAAGTTTATCTCAGTTATATTCTATTGCAAGAGCATTATCTTACGGAGTAGCTGTGCTAAAAAGAATCTACTTTTTAAGAAAGGATATCTTAATTCATAGCATTATCATTCCTTTTATATAACACCGATGCTACCCCTTAAAGTGTGCTGCAAGCGAAGCGTTTGCAACAGTCTATATTTATAAATTGCTAGTTTGTTTTGGTTACAATTAGTATTCTGCAGTGAAAGCCATAGTTACGAGAAACATCTTAGTTCGTGTAAGATTAATCGTATTACAAACTTTATCCACTCTAAATGTTTATTATGTTGCCCAACTTTTTATTTATACATTATACTTTATTTCAAAATTGTAATGTAAGTGAGAGAGAAAACCATTCTTTCTAAGGTATTCGAAAGTTACTTAAAAATTTAGAACAGATCATCAAAGCCATCTTGAATTGAAAGTTTTGTTTAATCCAATTTTCCTTATAAGGGAATGGTCTACACTTAATGATAGTATGACCTTACGGCCAACGTAGGTCCTTAGGATATTATAATAAAAGACTTCCTTCTGCCGAAGAAGTACCATTTTCGAGAAAAGTAGGCTCAAAAAGCGTTGTTTAGTTTTTTATCCTACTCTTTTTTGTTGGTTTTCTTTATTTTCTGTTTGCCATTATACTAATTTGCATAATATACATTAGATCCGAAATGAATGCGAACCCAGTGGGCAAGGCTGAAGTCAACAAACTGCACCTTATGAAATAAAGACAAGTAATTTTAATATAAAATAACATTTTAAAGTCTTTTTATTTTTCTTAACAAATTCATTTTCGATGGTAGAGGAATGATATTTATGTTTAAAAGTATAGTTTTACCGATAATCTTTGTCACAGGAGTCTTTATAGTTTGATACAAGAGTTTAATTCATCTAGATTCTTATTGTTAGTTCAAAATAGTTCTGTTTTATACGATTATGTTTTATGAGAGTCCCCTAAAATCAGAAAACTATACTTGTTCCAGAATATATAAGTTATTTTACGGAACTGCGCTTTTTTTAATACAGACGCATGATCCAGATATAGCCAATAACAAAAAAAGACTCCAGTGAACGGGGTTGTTTAAGGTTTCAAAAATCGCTCGTTGTGTGGTAAAATTAAACTTCCATTATATGGTTCAATGCGCAATTTTTTGTTTGTTGTCAGAAAAATAATTTTGTACTAGTTTTATTTGTATCATGTCCAGAAAAAGACAAATACGCAACTGCGAAAGCATACGTATACCACCGCGCTCCGAGGTATTTTGTTTGTTATAGACTATATCTTCAGATACCTAAATCAACGACAGAGACCGTCAGTATTACTACTACTACTTATAACGCTAAAAAAGACATTCATGAATATTTGAAGACAATAGGTTTTCTTGCTTCTTTTGGGTATTAATAGAGTGTATCGTTGTGAAGGCTAAATGGGATAATGAGGGGCCATTTAGGCCGTGAGAGGGCATGTCTGACTTCAGTTCTACATAATTACAGCTCTATTTCACGAGGTGACGGGACTAAACCAATTTAAAATGAGTTATCCAGTTTATATTACAACATATTTTGTTTCTATTAAGATTTATAATAATTCTAGCTCATGATTTTATTATGTATTTTAACCTTCCAAGTCTGAGACAAACCTTTTTTACAATTTTTTATTAGTGAAATTTGCAGATTCTATCATATTGAAAATAAAAATGGCTTTTGTTATTTAGAGCTATGAGGTTGATTTTATCAATCATTCACCGTTTACACTAAATAATCGTCATTTTACACTAAATAATCACATACAGTTTCGATGCGCAATTTTTAGTTTGTTGTCAGCAAAATAGTATTGTACTTGTTTTATTTTGTATCATATTCAGAAAAAGACAAATACGTAATTGCGGAAGCCTATTTATACAACCGCGCACTGAGGTATTTTGTTTGTTATAGACTACAATAATAGGTGTATTCGAAAACTGATATTTAAAACAGCTACAAATAATGAGGGTCAGCATTTTTTAACAATGTAATTTATCTGGGAATCGGGCTGCGGTTCAGAAAAAAGGCTGGAATTCATACTTTGAATGAGAGTTCGGGCTAGCCGACCGGTTGTAAGAATTTTGGCACGAGCCCGGTCTGGTAAAATGCCCCTTATTTGCTTGTCACACAGAGTATGGCGTTTCCCATCCCTCCACATTAGGTTCCTTTCGCTTTTTCGCCTAGGCGAAATTTTTATTTTCCAAATTAATTTCTGAATATTTTTTCATTTGGACGTCTGATGTCTTTGTTGATTCTTCCTTTTCATCATATTTCTCCAGAAACAGATTAATTAAATGTGAGAGAACGCCTGGAGGTGCCGTCCCGCTCCAGCAGGGCTCCGCAGTTGCTGGCCTCGATTTTTAATAAAAATATTATTATTAATATGCAATACATTAATGTATTGTTGCTAAATTTCTTAAATTGCTAAAATTTAAAAACTGATGTCATTAGCGCGTGGGACCTACCCCAGAGAACAACTATGCTACTTCTTGTATTTTTTTAGTTTAACAGTATAGTCAGATTCAAAAGTAATGAGGCCGTGTATGCTGCGTATTTCGTTATTTTTAACACAGCGCCTGCTTGTATTCTACGCGCGCGATATCAGCAGATTGCAATTTTGCTTTCGATTTGCCTTACTCATACTAAAAATTGCAACTCTCCTGCTTATTAACACGGCGTCATTACTTTTGAATTTGACTATAACCAACTGCTAGCTGTGGCCGTCATTGATTCACCGTGGTGTGAATTTTGCGCCCCGGAACTTTGCGACCCGCAATTCTGCACTCCGACACCGGCCACCCTGCTTGAATATCCTATTTATTCTATATTTCTAAGGCTCATTTATGAAATATATCAAAATATGCCATGAGTACGCGCACATTGGTGTCCACTTAATGATCAGTATAGTATTTCTAGAATATGAATCTCTCTAAAGAATATAGAATATGCACAACCAAATGGAAACAAAAGCGCCTAAGGCAAAACATTTACTCAACGGATAGCAGAAGAGTATGTGAGGAAGAGTTTCTTATTAGGAGGAACATTATATTACTTATTTAATAAAACAAGTACATTGGAAGAAAATACTTTTGATCCTACGATTTGATGTTCGTTTTGATATTGAATCATCGAGCTACTGATTTAGGCAAACATCAGTACAGAATGTATTTTTTTTTGCTAAAATCCCCTGCTGATATTTTGGTTTTGGTCGCCAACTTTTAATTATCTTGATAATAGTTTTTTATAAGATGAGAATAACATACCGAGGTTCATTATAGTCCAATGTACGCGCTTGTAACTTGCCTGCATGCGCGGTGTTGAAAATTTATACACAAGTAACTTTCTATTATTACTCGTAAATCAAACTATTTTATCTCAAATCCCTATAAGTTACCTTCCGTTTACCACTACTTTCTCTCCATAAACTATTCAACACTTCCTAACCCAAACCACATCCAACTCGCCTATTAAAGGGTGTTCTCGGGCCGTCCCGTACTAAATTTTGAATTTCACAGGCCGGCCCTATACTAAACCTTTTCTTAATTGTATCTTAATTGTCTTTTATTCCCGTCAATTATTGGCTCTTTTTCTCACGATATAATATGCCTTCTTTCCACGCTCACTTGTAATTTGAGCCTCTTGTAGCTCCCGCTTTTCTCCCATTTCAAGGCCTTCTAAGCAGCAGCCGAGTCGACCACCCATCAACTTAAATATAACACCATTCATACACGGGGAAAACACACAAAAAGCCACCGTGAAACCTGATCCGGTACTCATCTTTGGACTTTTATAAGTTTACTAAACTAATTATTAACATGATAGTATTAATGACAAGGTGCCAATTACTTTTATATGTATTTATGTTTATAACATATTCTATGTCGAGATGCTTAGAGAAGCAATTGTCTATTTAGTTTTTGATATAACTTTGTTTTTGGGAGCGTTGAAATACATGGAAGTTGTAAACTTATTTCTCTGGTAACTAACTAACTACTTGCCCTAACACTTCGGTCAATTTGACTAACTAGCATGTTTAAATCACTATACTGCAGCTTTTAATCAATTTAAAATCTTTATTAAATGATTCTTTGAACTCTTCTCTAATAATTCGTGTTTTTTCCAAATTATCTGCCAAGTTGCGTGAGAAATTAAGCCAACTCCACAGAAAACAACTAGAATTCGACACTCAAACTCAGTTTTAGAAAAAATAAGTCAATTCCTTAATATTACTTTTATCATCAAATTTACAAAGTTATAAATATTAAAAACTGTTAGTTAGCACAAATACTAAACTACAGTTCTATACAACGACAGAAGCGCTAGCACCTGCAAACCCGATATAAAACGCTTCGACCCGACCTGGTCTGGAGCGGATTCAGTTTCTCAAAGCTCGGACCGGTTCTTCAAAGTCCTGTTACACGTATGTAGTCGGCGGCAAAACTTATATGCAGGGGTATAGGGTATGAACTGCAAATTTAATTCGAGCGCATCCGAACAATGGCGCGCGAAAACGCAGACTAGTCGATAATGCAATATACAACACCACAGCTAACTTATTTCTCTGAAAAAAATAATTTATATTAGTGATTATAACTATTTGGCGCGTTTCCAATTGAGCACTCAGACCTTTAACTTGCATATAGTTTGAACGTCGACTATATGTAGGATAGTCAAAGTCGAACATTATATTTGAAAGTAATCTGCGTAAATTTTCTTTTTCTTTGACTTTCACAGCCATTTTCAACTATATTCTTTTTTAACACTCCATTACTACTCTTAGTTTTTACTATATTCCTGTTTACTCATTTACAGTTTCCCGTCCATAATTATCCGTTTTGCTCCGGTGTCGCTTATTCTATAAGACTCCGCCCCTTTTGTATTCGGGTAGGCCACACTCGATGAAAAGAGACTCGGCTACTGCCAAATAACTGTCAATATAACAACCAACCAACTACTACCATACCTTACACTTCTATTATTATTATTATTATATTTATATAAGAGTGTTTGTTTTGTTAGAACTAGATTAACTAGAGTAACACAGATAGTTAACTATTTATGTAGTTTTTTACAAGCTAGGCCGATACCGATAAGGCTCCAGAATGTACGAAAGTAATTATATATTTCGAAAATCCAAACAAATCTCTAGAATTTGAATACTCCACATAATTTTGGACTGTGATCCGTGACTATTTTTGGAAGAAACTGCATAATAAGTTCTGTAATTAGACTGTCAAAGAAGCATCTTTTTAATAACTAACAAGTTCTAAATTCGAGAATACAACATCTTACTTTTTACAAATCCTGTTTTACTTTTTTCTGTACTCTAGTTCCCCATCTCTCCATATGTATTTTTTGTTTTTCGAGCTTCCTTCTGGGAATTTCCGCCTTGTATGCACTTTCGGGTAGAATACTTTTGTTATTTTGTCTCGCTCGAGTAAAATAGTTTTATTATTGAAAGCGGTAAAAGTTTTAATATATTATGCTCTGTATTAAGAAGATTCTTAACTTCAATGAAATATGGGAGAATTGGTATCCTTTACTTCAAAAGATCATTCATTTTTATATAATAATGCGTCTCTCCAGGATACTACGTTGGAAATCTAGCCCTTGAGAGTAAAAAGTAATGACTGAAACAAAAGTTATTCAACTTTGAAAATATTTAGCAATTATATATATGTTCATTGATAAAACCACTACCCATCTTAACGAAATATCTGCTTCAAACTATTCTTGTGGCCGTTACTTAGGGAATCCTAGTTAGTTTATTTTCCTACGCACTTATACTCACTATAATCTCGTTATTCACACTTCGTCTTTGCATTTTGAACTTCCAGTGCGTGGGATTTCTTGTGTTTCTAGTCACGGGCAGATATTTCTGAACCTGGCCTACTCAATAGTTAAAACATTTCCAGTATTGTTCTGCAGAACTCTCCACCTTATTGATTTTCAGTGACAATTTATTCCACCGCCCTCCTGCGTACCGTAATTTCCGCCGCTTGGCCGGTCGGTGCTGTCATACCAGAGAGGCTTTGTCTCTGCGTCTCCGCTATTCACACATTATTTGGTATGTCTCTCGCCCTCTTTTATTTCCATCCGATGTACATTTGGAACTAACTAGACTCGACCTCGAACTCCATTGTTATAGTGGACAGGTTGAGTCTATTACCGAAAAGGGCCCGGACATTGGAAAAGGAAAAGAGAGTTACATACTAATTAATATATAAATAGACAGGTATATACAGGGCATATGGTCAGTGCACTCATTAATGTCTAGTAATACAGTAATTAACTGTAAATATAGAGAGAATACGCAACCAACGGTGGTGAATTTACGAAACCAGTCAATGGGGCCGAAATAGTCTTAAGCTAAGTAATTTGCCATTTTTAAATTCAAGATTTCGAACCGCCTGAGTATATATCTTTCTGTATTGTTTAAAGGGGACTCTCAGAAAGCTGAACGGTCAAAAACACATCTATTTAGAAGGACTTTCCTTAAGTACCGAATTATATCGTATTCGGCATCTAAAATAAGACTACAATAGTTTCATTAACTTATTCTAATATCAGCAATGTTGTGAACCATATTTTTAGCATTTTGTAATGCCCATAACTTTGTTCAAAATTGATGTATTTAAATTCGATTTTCAAAATTCAATTCAGTTTGCCTAACTCTATCCAAGAAAGCAGTTACAATTAGTAACAATTTTTGAGTATACCGTGCCTTTAAGTTACAGCCTATGACAACAATATTACAGATACATACATTTTTAGCATAAGCTAACCAGACTGTTTAAAGGATTCATAGAATATTCTATAGGAATCTGATCTGTTGTCAACAAAACTATTTCTTACAATAATATTTTCCTGTTGAATCTCTTTCTATTCTCTATAAATCAATGTACATTTCATAATAATCCTATAATTCCTATTTCCACATCACTCTATTCATACTGTATTTGTATGTTCACCTGTATAGACAGATGGCTTTAGTCTGTTACGGCTAAAAGTCAGAAAGGTAGCAGCTTAGCAAATATAATTGGCAATATAGGATGTGTTTGTTATATTAATCACTTGTTCTGATTTAAATGATTTGTATTATTTTTATAATAGACTATAATAAGGTAGACCTGTAAGAGTAAGCCTGCCTGTATGGTATGAAAGTAAAAGTGTTTGGACGATCTCTTCTTTCTTGTTTTGTAGTATGTGGCCATACAATAAACATGTTAAGATTAAAAATAGTAACGAAATTACTGGAGTTTCTTTTTTGTTCGGGTCTGCCAACTTTTGCGTAGTATGTTTATAATGAAGTTCATTACAGAAGACTTTATCGATTTTCTTATGAACTTCTTTTTCAAAATATATAAAATATAAAATACATTTTGCTTATTTTCTAGCAACACTTCTGTTAAACTGAACTATATGAAATCTAATAAAACTAATGTACTTCTAACATAATAGTTTTAATAATTGCTTTTCCATACAAAATCTTTTATTACTTTTCAAAATTCGTGTTCGTCGGCGAACTTTTATAAAACTGACGCACTCTTTGTCGAGAGTGTGACGGTTTTCTACGGCTTTTTATTCGTAAATTGCCATTTTTAGTCTTTTTTGGTTGCTTTCAACGGCATTCTTTTTACTTTCCGTTTTACGGTTATTTGCGTACTTTAACAACTTTGTAACAGACTATAAAAACATATATCGAGAAAGGTTGAAATGAAGAAAACTAGTTTAGACTTCTTTGAGCTTAAACTTATTCTTAGTTGAATAGTTCAGATCTGAATAGACTAAAGCGCTATTGTGGAAGATGCTATAACTATCCAGGGCTCTCAAACTGGCCTATCCAATTTTATTTTGAGTTTTTTTGTCCCGGTCCATTTAGGTCGTCAAACTGACTCTCATTGTGTAATATAGTCTGGATCAAGAGCAAGGTTTATAGCGCGGTATCCTGGAGAAAAGCGGTGTTATAAAAATAAATGTACTTTTAAAGGAAATCCACCGATTTGCATTTTTATATGACACTCCATCTATCCAGGATACTCCACTAGAAACCTAGCTCTTGTAATAGACTATATCTCAGTCTACATTCGTATTAATAAACAATCTTCTGTAAATATCATATTTGTTATAAATAACTAGTAATTGTTTAGATATTCTAACAAGATTCCCCTCTATTTGTTTCTGTATCTCCTCTATGTTGTCTGTATAGTTAGCTCTCTCGCTTCCGGACACTTCCTTTCGATTCTTTACTCTGCTTAATTGGCTTCAGAGCTGTCTATCTAGAATACAAGAAATTCTAAACAAAAATTAATCAACAAAACTAATTTTAACTTAATTTATACGACTATATTGATTATTGATTCAAGGTATAGTCAGCGCCGAAAGTAACAATGAAGTGTCAATTGCGTATGTAGGATTTTTAACCCCGCATACGCAGACGAATTGCACGCGCGTACTTGCAAAGTACAATATTGAACGGAGAGTAGCCGCCAGATGTTGGCGCGGTGCTCGCAAAAG
>JAQGAV010001442.1:0-20912 GCA_034691345.1 Phasmarhabditis papillosa
TCTTCCGCAGCTGGAAAAAATTGCAAAACATTTCTCATCCCATTCCCCATCGACGTACTTCGGCCGATTTTCAAAAGCCCACGGCCAGTTGGGACCATTCCCTTGTAAGCAAAAAGTAAGTATTCTATTTAAGATTCGGTTTCAAGAGATTCTGAAAAAATATTCTGGATTCGACTGTCGGGGACGCATGTCCCAATTATATCGTTTAATTTCTTTGCGAGGGTCTGACAATGAACATTGTGCAAACTAAATAAACTGATTTTTTGTTCAACCATCCTCTTTGCAGCAGCGTATCTCGGATGGGAAATGAAAAATAAATGTAAAGTTAATAATAAACCAAAAATAACCGCAAGTTTGGCAAACAAACATGGCTTCTGTGGTATTTTGTCCGATTGTAAAATAGAAATAGAAACAATACTCACAGGTGCTTCCGCCATGACCGACTGCTGTGCGCTGATTACTAAGTGAACTAGTTTTAGCAAAAAGTAAGAGTTGAAAATACAGCATTATGTATCGAGAAAGGCAAGAAAGTGACGAATACTCTTGTAGAAATATATATAAATACCAAGAAATGCAATACATCTACAGCAACTGTTTTATTATTATAAAGCATCGTAGAAAAGTTATTGTCAAGGTTTAGTGTCCAGTTTATTGAACTGAACCTTCTTAGCGCAGGTTCAGAAAACTATTATGGCCCACAGAGCTGGTTAACCGGCCCGGCCTGAAATTTTGGAGGTCAGGCCGGGCCGGGCCGGCCGGATAACCACCTCTAATGGCCCATTGTATATGTATCAAGAGCTGCATCCTAATAAGTATTATAGAGAGAGGCTGTGCCACATAAAAAGGATGGAAAATCGGTGGATTGGGACCAGCTTTTTCTTCAAAAGTACACTCATTTTAATGAAACACCGCCTTTTTCCATGATACTGCGCTGGAAACCTAGTTCTTGATACAGACTATGGTCGAGCAGAACAGAGGTTCGGAAAACCATGGAGCATTTAGATGTTTTTAAAGTAATAAGTAACTTATATTGATAAACTCAACTGCTTTCAAGATAAATGGGTTGGCAAAACATTTCAATTCATCTTACTTGGTTGATTAGAGTAAATCAAACAACGTTGTAGTAAACAAATCTTGATCAATAAATAGTCTTCGAGCTAAAAACACGTTGTATCAAAACTTCAAGCGGTTACTCGAGAAAGTATAAAAGACCTAGTGCTTGAAATTTATAAAAATAAGTGATAATCCTAATTGCAGTGGGATTTAGTAGAATTCAGGAGCAATAATGTACTGTTAAAAGGAATCTAGTTGAAAATTGCTCTGATACTTTTAGACAAACTATAGTATACACAAAATTACTCAAAAATATGTAATAACACCTCATTGTTCCTTCTGAATCAGACTATAAATAGCTTTTAAACTTTAAAAACAAATATATTTAAATGAATGAAACTTGTATAAACCAAGGCATTGTCGTAAAGTTTTGAGATCATTATCCTTGGAGATATCTCGCGCAATTGACGGCATAATGCGATGGCGGTTCGATCAATAGTCAGTCGTTTGTGAAGAAAGAAAACATAAAACATGTGAAAGAACTTGTCTCAGCAATTACAGTTGAGTCTTGAATGTTAGTATAGGGCAATAAGACAACTTAACTTCAAATGTATATAACACAGAGGTTTTGAAATCTTTTATAGTTATGTTCTGCACACTTGACACTTTTGAAAGTGTTAAATAATAAAGATTATCTTTACAAGACTTCTAATGAATATAACAATACTGCTATAGTCAGCACCAAGAGTAATAATGGAGTGTAAAGAATTCAATGATCGTCCTTTTGCGAGCACCGCGCTAGCATATGCCGGCTACTCTCCGTTCGATTTTGTAATTTGCAAGTACGCGCGTGCAATTTGCCTGCAGGTGCGGTGTTAAAAATCCTATAAATAAGCAAGTGACACTCCATTTTTACTCTCGGCGCTGACTATGCTCAAGTTTTAAACGGTTTATAGTTAAGATCATCGCTCTATTCACTTTTCAACCGGTAAAACTGGATAATCAACGTATCTTAGGTTCTTCTGTCAAACGTATAATGAATTACAGAATTAAGAGAGCAGCTCTCTGAAATTGTGAATATTGTAGTTAAAGCTATTATATTTGTTAGTTTTCTACTGGTACAACTGGAAAACTATTTTACCTCAGTCAATTCCAAATTAAAGTAAGTAGACCAAAACTGAAACATTTGAAAAATATTCTTATGTACAAAGTAAATAAACACAACCTTAAAAGTAAACGGTGAGATAGATAGTAAAAGATGGCGGTGTATAAAACTCAAGTTGAACTCGGAACTAACAGAACTATAATTAATCTTGTGAACAAGCAAACTTCCCACTGAGTTTTAAACCATTAAAAGAGCTCGCATTGGGAAATTTCCCTAACAGGGCAATTTCTTATCGATCAAACAATTATCAGTGAAATCAGGGAGACAAAAGAGGGTAGCATAGTGTCAGAATCATTCCAAAGAGGTGAAAATGAACGATTCGACAATTGGAGTTAAGTTAAATTGAAGTTGACGAAACTATTCTTACTTTGATAAATGTTAACAAACCAGAACCAAAAGTTAAAAGTTAAATAAAACTATACAAAGTTGTATTAATCTTTCTAAAGAGTATGGTTGTAGTAAATGGAAAAACTTGAATGTTGTTTCAATTAGTCAGGCTACGAAATTTCGCAATTGCCTAGCCACTACTATGTTGAGTGAATAATAAACTATTATGAAGAAATGTCCAGAAATAAATTAATCTTCTAGCAATATCAAAAACGGAGAACTAAAGTTTTTTGGTGGAAGAACAAAATTAATCGTTCCAGTAATGCATATTCTCATAAGAAGCCCGGTCTATAGTTGTTACAAAAAAATAAACTTATTCACTACTTAAAACCTTGTAAACAATTAAAATACAAGCAAAAACAAAATAAACCGCAAATAAAACGCGCACCGCACTAATGGGGTTCACATGCAGCACTAGCCGTGTTTGCCTTCAAATGAAATTGCCCTATGACTCATGGTCGAGTCTGGTTCCTTTATATCAGACTATCTTGACGGAATATTAAAATAATTAATAAAATTATAATATAAACTGATATAAAATGATATATAATAATTGGTAAATCACTACTCTCAGAAAATAGAACTATTTTGAGCTGAAAATTGTGCAACCGCCTTCAAAATTGTCCGCTTTCGCCAGGAGTGGAAGGGCCGGTCCGGGCAGGCTCGCACTTTTGCCACCTATGGTTTTCGCCAGTTCTGTTTCTTGGAGCCCTGATAATTAAACTGAAAAAAGAGCATAAATATTTCCAGCACGACGTATTTCTAGCCGTAGTGTGCAAAACTATGAAATGAAATCGGTGCACATGTGTTTATTCGAAAGATCTTAGAATTCCATAACAACCAGCTAATGGGTTTACAGGTCTAGACTTTAAAACTATGTATATAATGATCTAAAAACATAAATACTAAATATGTTACAACAATTCCATCGATACACGGGACTTTCAGAATGCAGAACTGGCAAGCCCAGAACCACTTAGAACTAAAGTTATGCAATCGCCTTTGAAACAGTTCAGTTTTTGATGGTTCTGTTTTCTGCGAGTCCGTGAACATTAATTTAGCGATCAGCTGAACTGTGACGCAAGCAGCCGTGAAGTGAATACAGCTGAATGTAGTTTGACCAATAAACATGCAGCATTCAACAACCGAACAAATTACAAATGAGATTTTACTAATAATAAGAATAAAGAAGTAGGGATACTATCAAAAACTACTTCCCATTGCAATTGAGGATATTACTAACTCAATTAACTACGTTCAGTTTTCCCCGTCTTTTCACTTTAGATACAGGAATCCTTCAGATAAAACACTTCTTATGAAATAGTAAGATACAGGAATATAAGTAATCTCCTTATTGTTTTCTTGGTTTTACAGATCTGCAAACGCAAGTGAAGACAGAAAAAGTATTGAAAACAAAAACAAGGCCTAGCAGCAGGGGGACAGTCTCCTGTTTGCCCCACAATGAGTCACTCACTGTGCGCTGAAACAAATCTCTAGTTTTGTCTCTCGCACTGATGAGTGGTTAGCCCCTGCCAGGGAGGGATAGTGTGGCCAGGTATAATCAGTTTTTAATTTGAAACAATAATAAGTATCAAAGTTTCGTAGTTGTTTTTTAATGCGGTAGTCTTAAAGCGCCTTTTATGATACATAATGCATAGGTAAGATCAGGCGTGGAGTTTTAATGGACCGGCTTGGGCCGCGAAAAATTACTACGGGCCAAACCGTGGGCGCGCCTGGGTAAGACAGTTAACACTCGTACTATAGCTTGTAATCGGGCTTTAGAAAAAGTTGAGTTGATTAGAAAGATGTAAAAATGAAAATTTTTCGAGAACTTAAAGTACAGTACTTATATCATGAAAAACAACATGTTCATAAAAGACATAAAAGACGACAACGTAATCGAGCTTATTAAGTGATTTATACTTTAAAAAAGGATTTCCATATGTCATCTTTGAATAACAGAGGTCTAATTTGGGGTGATATATTGATATTTTAGAACGAAAAAGAGAATTTCCACACAATTATCCCTGCAAAGTTACTTACAACCGGATCACTCAAATTAATTAATTTACTACAAGCCGCGTTTGCAAACCAACACAAAATGCGCCCCATTCACAATACTTTCTTTTTACACGACTTTTTAAAAATTGTTTTTTAAATATTGATATTTATGTCCTTGCTTTAACTATTTTTTATAATATTTATGTTACAATATTAGATGGTTCGGGTACTGCCAAATGGTGAAGTTGTGAGCGACGACGATCCACGTGTCAGAGGAAACCAAACCCGGCAGAGAGCGCCAAATGTCGGGAATGTAAATACGGATTCTTCTCGTCACCAGGTAAACTATTCACTTATAACTTTACTTATTTCTTTTCATCAGACTGCCGGTGAAGGAGTTGGCGGAATATGGGATCAAGCCAACCAGCGTCTTCGCGCATTTGGAATACCTGAATTTGAAGTCGCTGGCTACACCATCGAGCCTGCCTATTTGGTAGTAGGTATTCTGGCTCTTGTCATGTTTGGTCCTATGGCTTTAATAATTGTTGCCGTACTTGTTTATTTGAATCAGAATAATAGACAAAATGCTCAGCCAGCAGCAGCTAGTGGTGGTAGCACCAGTCAGAATCCATTTCATCGCGATCCTAACAGCTTCCAAGGAGGTCCATCTTCCGGAAGTGCCAGTAAGCCTTCATCTTCAAAGGGTCCTTTCTCGGGTACTGGAGCTCGTCTGGGTTCCTAATTCTATTGTCATGTATAATTTCTTATTTATTTATGTATCTAATTTTATTTGTATGTAGTAAATGTATTGCTTTCTGTGATACCACTTGTTAATAAATATAGTAACTAATGTGATTATGGTTTGTTATGCAGTTTTTTTCTGTTAACTACCTTTGAAATATATGCTGGATTGTTTCTCGCCAAACTAAAGTAGTGTCAATAATCACGACGTCAACGTCAACGTCAGCTTAAAGTCGGGGTGTCCATAACTTCAATCCGTCATGTCGTCTATCCTGACGGACGTAAACTTGATGTAGAACTTATAGACACTTCGACGTCACCGTCATAGCATAGTTGCCTTTAATGTTGTGATTTTCCACTAACAATACAATATAGTTAACAACAAACAAAAATTCATATCGAATTTCATGGAATCAATAACTAATAGCAAGAAAATCAAGATTGTTCAAAACTAAATAGGTTTTCTAGCAGAAATGCACTCTCGCCCAAAAATATTTCTTTTTCTTGCCTTTGTTAAGTTTAGTTTTTATTTAATATTTTCCTTTTGCATTCAAAAATTATCATAAACGAAGCAAGTTTTGCACCATACTTGAATGGAGGGGTAGTTTTGATATCGAAAAATTCAAAAAAATTTGAACTCTGAAAATACAGGGGCCAACGTCAAAATTAACGTTGACGTTGACGTTGACGTCTGTGGTTATAGACGTTACTTAAAAGCTTACGGTGTACACATATGAAGGAAACTGTCTGATGGGTTGGAATTAGCCCGCGCCTAGGGAATATGGACGGAAAAAAGAAAATGCGTTTTTTATTCAATTTATTGATAAAAATCAACCAAAATTTGCTCAACTTTGCTACGCGCCCTACCCACATGCGTGCTCTACCTTACATTGGGGCTCGCGAGCGTGTCGCGTTTGCGTGCGTTTTTCAGCAGCTCCTTGCTTAACTGAAAAGCTTTCACATATATTTCCGCTTTTTTACTTATTCTGATATAGACTTTGTGATTATTTAGATGATGCTGGCTAAGCCTCTTCGAGGGGTTGCTTTCGCCGTCCCTAGTTGTTCGCATGTGGGTCTGGATCATCGAGCACGGCTGCAACCTGTAGGTCACTATTTTCATTTAGCATTATTTATGTACTTTCAGTATCAGAAGAGGTCTGTTAGCAGTTTACCACCTGCTATAGCTCCCATGTTCCAATATGCAGCCGATTGCAATGTCACTCAAGGTATCCAGCTCGGGATGGAAGGTTCTTGGTACAACTCATTATCATATAGATGTTTATTTTAGCTTTGCATAACACTGGCTTACCATGGGCATCTGCCTTCGTAGTCACTGGGATTGCGTTAAGAGCAGCAACATCACCGTTTCATATTTATGCGGAGCGATTGCTCTCTAAGCGTATTCATGCGCAGAATTTTTTCACACAAGGTATTTTAAAGGTATAGCTGTTTTCGATTATTTTATGGAACTATTATTTTTCAGAAACTCAGCCAGCATTACAAGGTCGAGCTAGCTCCAAACGAGGCTAAAACTAAGCTGGAATTGAAGACGAACGATACTAAGATTGCAAAGCATGCCGAGAAGCTGGTATTTTAAATAGAATGTATTATATTTTTATTGTTTACTTCCAGATCGCCGAGACAGTTCCGCAGTACCTATCGGAACACAACCTCCAAGCGAGTAGAATTCAAAACCTGAAGATGGCGACCGTTCCAGTTTGGCTCTTCTCTTCATTTGCTCTAAGAAATATCATAAGCTGTAGGTTTATCGATACTCTTTTGTTAAGCCTCGTGTGGTACTCTTTCGGTGATTTATGTTATTGTACCTAATTCGTAGCCCTACTGGAATTCACACATATTTATATTTCAGCTGATTTTCATCCAAGTATATCTGGTGGTTTATGGTGCCCTGATCTACTCGTCCCCGATCCGTATTTTATTTTACCAGTCGCAGTTGGGCTATTTGGTTTTCTGAATATTTGGGTTAGTGTATATTGTTGTTATTATTTTACGCATTTATTTCAGTCTCAAAGAAGGATATTTCCAGTTCAAGTCAAAACTTGGCGAACCAAGTCATACGATTTCTTCCTCGGTTCCTTCACAATGTTTGCTGTTACAATAATGGCTCAACTCCCTGCTGTGAGTAATGGTTTTATTTGTTAACTTATACATCAGATAAGGATGGAAATATACATCGCGCTCTTGTGGTATCTCCTGAAAACGTGAAATTTTTATATTTGGAATCAATGTAGCTGCTGTAGTGGTTTAATATTTCTATCCTTGTGACCAAATGTATGATTTCCTTTACAGTGTATTCCACTATATTGGTTGGTTGTTTCGGCTACGGGTCTATTGCAAAGCCAGCTTCTTCGTCATCCGAAGCTCAAATCTCTGCTCGGAATCCAGCCTCTCCCGACGGACTCCCGGACTCCTTTCAGAGATCTTTTCTTGAGAAGAAGTACTTAGTGTAACGCATATTTCATTATTAGGTTAGTGTCTTTATTGTTATTTGTTATTTATTTAATTAGGTTTTGTGCTATTTCTACAAAATTACTTTATTGTTTCATGACTTTTCATATGTTTGCGTTGTTTTCCAATGCGTTTTTAATTAATTTTGTGCCGATGATAAATGATTTTAATTCTACAAACTATCACTAGTCTCCATTGGGAACACATATATATTGCAGTTGGTATGAAGGTGTATTGTGTTTAGAGAAATTTTCTAACTCGGCCCGATGTTAAGTTATTCCCAGTATTCGATTTGTTATTTTTTCAAAAGGTCAATGCAACAGCAGCAGACGTCTCACTGTGCTGTGCCCGCACAGATGCGCTTAGCAAAATGGACATTACACTCACACGTGTTGCTCCCTATAAACCAATGAGGTTGTGCTTACTACTCTCCAATTTATTAAGATTCTACTTTTTATCTGCTTATTGGAAAAGTATTATACATGTTATTTTGTTCATTATGAATAGCCTGCCGTCGTCAGTAATTGAATCTTCCAGTCTATCGATTCTAGATTTTGCTACATTCATATTTTTTGGTCATTTTAATATTACCTGTGACGTAGCTCTCCTTCATTATTACTATGATTTCATGTTCACTTCACTTATAGATGTTAATTTCAGCTATCCAGATTACTTTAACTTAAAGCAACTCTGAGCATATGTTAATAATTATTCTTGACCCACAAAGTATCTCTAATTTGTCTTAACCAGCACTTTACTTGAGGTGAACAGGTTGATTGCAGGTTATGTCCCTCATTCTTTTACTAGTGTTTTCTTCCTTCCTGAGAGGAGATGCTACACCAGATCAGCCAACACTCACATTTGAGGAGTTTTACAAGGAGGGAAAACGAGAATATACGGAGAAAAACTGGCCTGATTGTGTGGCTTTCATGATTCGGGCTATAGAGGACTACAAGTCAGTTGGCTGGAAACATATACCAATTATTTAAATTACAAGCTTAAAGCTTATCAGCAATGATGTTAAGGAATTTTAAATGTTTTTTTGAAAGATTGTATATATAAATAAGCTGCAACTAGTTATTCCTAGGTATGCCTGAACACACGGGCCGGCCCGTACCCAGCACTGGTTTTTCCACACTAATATATCTTCAATCAGATCAAGAAACAGAATGAACCTCATAATTTTAACAGAATTAAAATATTTGGAAACAAGGAAGACGTCATGTTTCAGATACTTTGAAGATGAATTAGTTGGATGCCGTAAGAAATGTCTGAATGCGGTTGAAGCTCCGGATAATATCCAGATTTCGCAATGGTACGCCGATGCGGAGAGAGCTCTGTGTATGCTCCGATGCAAGCGAGACAGGTTTACAGGTGGGAAATAAGTCTAGAGAAAAAGATACTTCATTCCCCAAAATGTCGTAAAACTACCTTCTTAAAGGAGCTTACCTATCATCAGAATTCATCGGTCTTCACGGACCGGTCCGTAGTAATTTTTACTAGTAAGCATAACCCCGAATCCGGCCCGGGCCAGCTCGTTAAAACTCCAAACTACAAAGATGTTGCGGTAGGTATTATCCAGCTGACTGCACACTAAGATACCTTTTCATGCGGAACGATAACCCGCAGACGCTCTATTTCAGAAGGTCGCCCCGATGTCAATAAGATGGAAATTATTTTTGACTTTATGGAAAGAAAACCTTATGAATATCTTCACATTTGTCAGTGGAACGTAAGTAAATTTAAAGTTTTCTGGAAAACGCCCCAAGCAAGTCTTGAACGCAGTTGATTTCTTGACAAAAATAAACCAACAGATAAAATTTCTACGAGATCACATCCTTAAAATCGCTTACCACAATCAAACCCTTTCTCTACTGATTTACTAGAAAAGGATCATCGGGTGAAAGTCGGGCCTTTTCCGTATCTGCCTATATCAGGGGTTCTAAGAATGTGGGCTGGACTGGGTCTGGTTTTTTGAATTGAAAATGTGAACGGCTCGGCCTGTCCCACCGACCTCTGGCCTAAATCATAAAAGGCCGGACCACCCAATCATATAATATAATGAGGTTCCTTTCAGATGGGGAATCTTGCAGCTGCAGTACAGGCTGCTTACACGTTCCTTGTGCAGAACCCCGCCCACAAGAATGTTCTGGATTCGCTTAAGTTTTATATGGAAGAGAAGAATTACCATGATGACATGCTGATTGATGCTATGAGGAAAGAACATGAGGTTAGCGAAACTATAGTAAATTTGATCCAGAACATAGGCTAAACCAAAATTTAGAAACGAGGGGCAGTGCTGGATGATAAAGGACTGGCTCGGATGTTTAATTTGCGACCCTGGTCCGGGAAGTATCCGTTGATTTCAAACCCCTGCTCAAACTGTTAGTCGTTACCACTAACAGCAGATTGACCCATCGTTTAGGCGAAGTGCCAAAACCTGCGAGTCCAAGAGCATTATTGTGCCAAAAATACTTTAGAAATTCACTAATCCTAAAAATTTTTACATAAAACTGCTACAGAAATGCTAACCATAGGATCGGCAGGTTGTCGTTGTTGGACCACCTCAAATCCTAGACAGGGATTTTCGTTATAAGAGTCATTTTAGGCTCGCTATTTAATACTTTCAGACTCGCTTTATGTCTGGAGTGGGTGCTTATAACGCTGAAGACTGGTCGAGGTGTATCGACGAATTCGATGCGACTGTTGAAAAAGTGTTAATCGAAGACGAACGTTGCAGGTGAGAGCAACCTTATCGTTAAAAATATGGGTCGGTGCTCAAATGTCCCTGTCCCTCTCCTGCACAGACGATCCAGCGAGCCGGGCCGGGCCGGGTCGAATATGTGGGTGAAAAGGCCAATCAAAATATAGATTTGAATGACGTTTATTGTAATGAACGAACGAAAAGACTGTGTATAGCAAAACATAACATCTAGAAATCAGTATTACTTACATATATCGATTAGTAATACTTTCTATTTCGACAAGTTAGTTTTATAACCTGGGCCCGGGGCCAGGTTGGATGGTCTACTCCTGCAGGTAGGCCAGTCTGCGTCACCCAGTCACAGCACTACAAAATGGAATGCAAAAAGTTTATTTCAGATTACTGTGTATGGACAAAATAGACTGGAGTATCGTAAACGGAAATCCAGAAATTGAAGTTATTTCAACAAGTTAGTGTTATACAAAACATAAATTATGTTTCATGAAACAGTGATGGGGTGTCGTAAACGCTACAAATCACCCGGATACGTAGTCACACTAGTCCCTCCTTGCCGGTTCCAAATACTCCTACCCACCATTTTCGGTTCATGTTGATCGTAACTAGTATGTAGTTAGAATTAGCAAAATACACGCCAGGAGTAGGAACTTGACAAACCGCTAAGGTACAGACCTGACCGTACCGAAATTGCATGAAAGTTTATCCTAGCCATGTTTCAAACTTCAGAGGTGAAAAAGAGCCGGGCCGCTAAATTCGCATCTCCGTTAAACTTCCCCTCTAGGTATGCGCAACTCTATCCTTCAATGTCAGCATAACTGTCTTCATAGGCTTTCTATGATCAACGGTTACAACGTAGGAAACCCACTGGCTGCAGTCTATGAATACGTTCACTACTGCCAATATAAATGTGAGTTACAGTAACCGAACTGATATCTTGCCGCATTACCGGTGATATCCAAGTGATTTATAGAGACCGGCCGGACTGGACTGGACTGAAATGACAATAATTCGAAATCTATAAAGATATCTGTTCAATTGCAGCTCCGGTCTGGTCCAGTCCAATTATCGGTTAATCGATCCGGTCCAATTTTTCACCCCTGGTATTATCCGAAGAAGAAAAACCCTATCCTTGTCAGGGACCGCAGACCTTGTTTTACAAGAGTCGATCCTGGTCCCACGGAATATGAACGGAAGTATAATTATAATCACCGGTTCAATTTTAACTCTGTCAGTTTATTTCTGCGATTTAGCCATGAGAGGCGCCGATGCTGCCAAATCAGTAGCCAACTACCTTTTATTCGATGGAAATCCACAAATGCGAAGAAACAAACATTTCTATCTTCAGCAGTACAAGAAAGAAGAATTGTTTGTACCGGATGAGGTGAGAAAGCATTTACTGGGGACTAGACATAGTAGGATAGATATTCACGAACGAGTTATTTTGATTAAATGGTTTGCACCAGTGCTGGCGCCGAGCAGTCCACCTCTAATGCAGATGGAGTCCATCCCATCTAAGTAATCATAAAGTTCCGACAATTCTAATTCGATCTTATTAGCAAAGTGTAAGATCGGTTGCGCGATCTAATAGTGTCGGTATATTGTAAATATTTGGAGGAAAAACCGAAAATAGTGAGAAAGGACTGGCCGGAACTCTAGCTTTAAAATCACGCAGATGACGTACACCCCAGTAGCTCTAAACACTTATCTCTACAAATGAAAATATTAAAGGCTAACATCAGAGAAAACGAATGATGTACATTCTTACCAAGATGTGATTTCAGAAGATCGTGCAGTTCTACAAGAAACGGGCCCTGGAAGAGAACTTCCTAAAGTTCGTGGGAGAGAAATTCAGATATGAAAACAACGAGGTGAGAAAACAGGGTCATTCAACTACAAACGAAACCGAACCAATCACAAAATGATATTTACTTTTTGAAAGACAAACAATTGACAGTGTAGGTTATGTTTGTGATAGACCGTAGTCTTTAGTTAACTCTATCTACAAACATAAATATAGTATCTTCAATCTTCTAGCTTTCAACATTCCACTTCAAATTTTCTTTAAGTACCCTCCCGAGCGCGCTGACGACCGCAAGAAGTTAATTCATGAAGTAGACACCCAGGACCATTTCCCCTATTCCACTATAACCTCACTGCTTTCTCCGGAAGAATGTCAACTGCTCAGAACACCTCTCTACAATCCTTTGTTGTCGCCACTCACTAAAGAAGTGGAGAATCGTCTTAAGGCTCTTTGGCCCACATCCAAGTTTGACTCCCTTTCATGTGACCGTGAAGCTAGAGAAGCTCAGTGTTCTCGTGCCGTAATCCTTTCCACGGAGGCATCCGATTGCTCCGAATGGCTGGGAACAGTTCATATGGGTTGCGCAGTTGTTTATTGCACCTGAATCCTTCCACTGTCCGAAAAACCAGCGTCCTTAATTAGTTTTACTTGTTTCTTCATCTACTACTGGTAAAATTTGTGTTCGTTTATACGGCTACCTAATAAATATATGAAATGATAGCTGGAGTTATCAAAACCAATCAAGAGAAACAGTCGATACCGCTTAAGAAAGCTAACGATTATAGTACAGCACCGCGTTAGAGTTCCTTAGCCATAGCACATTGAAGGTACAAAATGATTTCTTCCAGATGCAATTAGTGTTAACAAATTTATACGGGAATCTACTAAATTTTAAGTGATCCCCAATAATAATTACCAATAGGTTCCAATGGGAAACGAAAAAACTCGTAACTAAATAAATACACTTTATTATACAATCAAACATTACTTTTGTGGGTGGTGGCAACCTTCTTTTCCTCCTCAGTTGCCTGTTCATTCACGTATTTGTCCACGTAGCTGCAGGTGGGCATGACTTTGAAGTTGTTGGTGGAGGCATACTTGAATCCTTCCTAAATGCAAACTTCTAAAATATGACAAGACCAAGCCTGATCGAAAAATTGAAATCGATTAAAATTACAAAGAGATATAGATGGTTCCCGAACCAAGTTTACAAGAGGATTTGTGAAGGAGAATAGGGAAGTGTAGAGTCATAAATGAACGATGAGCTAATTTAAATTCCGAACCTTTACGAGAATTTTAGCAATTCCCTTTCCTTGCTGATCCTGTGGTGTTACAGTGTGCTCGAAGTCCAGCACACCTCCAGGTAATTTCGAGTACTTCAGAAAGGCTTTAGACCCAGAATCTGAAATTAAATTGACCGATTATACCTGTCGTGGTTTCACACCTACCAAACTTGATGAAGAACTCCATAGCATTCTTGCAATGCTGAACACGTAGCATACTGCCTGAAAGTAAAAAGCAAAATAAAAGCAAAACAGAGGAATATTTCAAATCGCGAAATTCGAACAAACGAAAAGGAACCAACTTCAATATTAAACTATTTATATACAACAAAGAACTTTATTCAACACATCTAAAACAACTATAAATATTAACAATTAAAAATATATAAACATCAACAAGCAAGTAAATACAAGCCATACCCGTTTTCATTAATGAGGTTGAGGAACATGTCCATCCACATAGAAATTTCTTGTCATGGTAGGCAGCGTTACTTCAATTCCATCGAGGTCTTTTCTAAAGCAGTAAATTAAGTAATGAACAAAATGATATGGGAATTTACCATAAGAGAACAATTGAAAAGCACATCATACTTACAAATAAAATGTGCAAAATATGGTCAATAACCCGATTGAAACTAAATGGAAGGAGTATTAAAGGTGTAATTATTAAAACTAAGGGCTATGTATAGCAAATCAGTTTTGCTCATTTTCTTCTTTAGTAACATATAAAATGTCTAGAAAATTGTTAATATAAGGAACCTCAAAATTATTTGACATCCAAGGCGCGAATTGTGACGCAGAGCGGGGGCTTGATCCAGCATATCGTCCTCCTCTTCCTTCGGTTCATCCAATTTGTCGAAGAACTTTTGATCGACGTAAACATGACAAGTGGAGCAAGCCAATGAGGCCTCGCATGCTCCTTCCATTTCTATATCATACCTACAAATTGGAATCTACATTTATATTCGCTCAAACTAACTAACCTGTGAGCCAAATACATCACGTTGTCACCGACTTTTCCTTTTATATGCTTCTTGGTGCCGTCTCGCAGAACATATGTGATGTTTACAATGTCATCCTCGCTCTTGGGATCCTGATACTCAAAATCACCATGTTTTCGAACAGTCGTCAATGATAACTGCCTTCTCACCATGGAAGTTTGGGCTCGAATAACAGAACTGAGAACTTTTGAAGCAAACATGCTTTCTAAACGAAGTATTATAACATATAGATAATCTTGGAAGCAATTGTAACAAAGAAGCATTACAAACATACATATCCTAATCAATATACATCATTTACATTTGTAGACTTTGTAGTAAACTAGTTTACTACAAAGCTAACTTAATAGCTATTAAAAAAATAACAACAAATATTCTTTAACTTGAAGATTATATACTACATACGGTAGTTCGTATAATACGTAACAACTATTTTCCAAATCACGACACATTTTGTGAGAGAGATTTTGTGACGAGCGTTGTGCGCTACTTTTTTTTTTTTCATTTTTGTAATATTTTCAATTGAAGATATATTTTTTAGTTTAGAAGACGGTGCGCCAGTCGGAAGCACTGTCTCTGATGGCTCCCGATCAGCGCCATCGCTCAAGGGTCCGACAACCAGCAGCCCAGAGGGTATATAGGCATTCGGTTAGTCATTGTTGCTCAACAAGTATAATTTCCATTTTAGGCTGTCCGATACGCTCCAGGTGCTGGAGGGGAATCGGAAATAAGCTGTTGTGTCAAGTACTCGGTATTCGGGTTTAATGTGCTCTTCTTCATCATTGGGTTCGCACTCCTTCTTTTCGGAATTTGGGCCCAATTTGAAAAGAATAATATATACAGCCATCTGAATAAGGTAGAACATTTTGATGCTTAATTGCATGTTCAATATTTCAGGCCTCGAAATTCTACTTGGATCCTACATGGCTTCTTCTAGTAGTTGGCTTTATAACATTCGCTATAGGTTTGTGTGGTTTTCTCTCTCTATTTCTGGATTGACTTCAAAGTTCATTATCGAGTTATTTTTGTGTAGTTTATACCTGTAACAAAGCAGTTTGTTTACTGAGAAAGTCAATCCGTTGTATAGAAGCCTACTCATCTTCTAAGAAGATGGCATTCTTGTCCCTGTGTTTGAATTATGGTGCGAATGGAGACCGATAATTGTCCACCTTCACAGCTACATTTAATCAGTTTTTGCAGGCTTCAGTGGATGTGTTGGATCTTTACGTGAGAATACCTCATTTCTCACCGTCTACTCGACTCTCCTTGGTCTTCTATTGATAGCAGAAATGGCCGGAGGTGTTTTTGCCTACGCCTGCCAGGATCAAGTGGATACATATATTACTAACCTATTAGATGACGTGGTAGGTAATATATCCGGTTGCATTCTATTATTTGCTCATTTTAGGTTGTTGGGTATCGAGATGATCCTGACTTGCAAGTGTTGATTGACACGATGCAAGAATCATGGCACTGTTGTGGTGTCAGAAGTGCGGACGACTGGGATAGGAACACATACTTCTCCATCGCTGCTCGGGATGTTTGTTAACTATTTTTTATCATTTAAAATGTTTATTAAAGGTTGCATCACCAGAAGCCGGTGGTGTGCCGTTCTCATGCTGTATCAATGGCAGTATCAGCACATTTAAAAACTTTTACTGTGGACACGGTGTACGGCTCAAGGTTTGCTTTTGTATGTTTTTGTTTAGTTATCTCTAATTCAGGAGAAGGCGAGCCATGTCTCTGGTCTAATTTACACAGAAGGCTGTCTACCCAAGTTTCAACTGTGGTTGAAAAACAATATGTTCCATATATCAGTTGTGGTTGTGATAGTAGCTGTTATTCAGGTATGCTTTAATGTATCGATAGCACATGATGCGCTTGTTTTCAGATGTTGGGTATTTGTTTTGCTCAAAACCTCAAAAGTGATATCTTCGCGCAACGAGCTAAATGGTATTACACCCATTGATATTTTATTTTCTGGAAACGGGTATTGTTACTGACCTTTTTTGTATTTTTAACTCATCCGGTGCATTTGATATGCGACTACCATTTTTGGAGATTTCACAATTTTCTTTCACATCGTAAGTATTGTTTGCATTTCACATTCCATAATTTTTGTCACATTTGGCATTATCTCTTTCCTACAACTGGTTTACTTAGAGATCTTATGATATTTGTAAATAGTCGTTTCGCTGTGCATGTGATTTTCTTGAATGTTTTGTGTACTTTTGCATATTTCACTTTGTCATTTTCGCAACGATCACAGATTTGCCTTACGTTTTTGTTAGGAATTGTTTTGTACGTCTTTACAATGAATTAAACTCTGTGCCTAGCATTGCTAATAAATGTTCCAATTTAATGTGTTTGCTTTTCAAATGATTTGAGAAACTCGTGATATACATATACTAATTTGTAAGGTTGTGGCTAATTTAACTTTAACTCTAGCGTATGGCTTTCATAATTGAGAAGTTGAAAGACTTGGCTGGGTTGGGATCCAAGTCTGAACCAAAAGGTCCCCAGAATCTACAAGACGTTATCGAAACTCTACCTGTGAGTGATGCATTGGAATGAAAATAGTACTTATGATAATTACAGAAGGAGTACCGGGCATATATCAACAGTGAGCTGCCGTATCGCCGAGCTTCTGCTATTTCTTTCATCATAATAGTATTCTGTCTAGGAGGACCATTGTGGTATCATACCACTCTCACATATAAAGCACCTTTTGAAGTGTTCCCTGTGAATGAAAGTCTCCGGCTCACAGTAAGGTAACCTGTGTATTTAAAATTTTCGTACCTGGTAATTTAGAGTTATCGTTGCAGCAACAGATTCACAAGTGAAAGATTTGCACGAAATTCAACAAAACCTGCAAACCAAACTCGATGTCATTGATACGGTTGCTCCACTGGACATCACTTGGAAGGTGATAGATAGGGAAATAAAGTATGTTTTCCTTCTGGTAAATTTTCTATTCTACTTATTCAAAGGAACATAGCTGAACTGGGGATGGAAGGTGCTTCCTCTGTGGACGCCCTAGATGTGTACCTAGCACTTATTCCTGTTTCCGAATGGCCATTTTTTTCTGCGACGCACTGTCATCTCTACAAAGGACAATGGGCAGCCGTACAGTATTCAGCAGAGCAAGATGCTGAAAAATTCATGAATAGATTGGTCGAGTTAGTCTCTGAGGTATGTATATCGAAATTTCATTTCCTTAGTTGCTGCTTTTCTTTAGATTTTGGTGGATACTCCTCATCTTAATTCAATTGTTCGTCGAGATCTAAGACAGAAAATGCAACCTTGGCAGATTGCAACATTACCACATTCGCATCAGGTTGATTTGTTGAATTCTCCGTTATTATAATGACTTTTCAGAAACGTCTTGTGTGGGACTCGGCTCCACTCTCAATGAATTATCTGGTGCAAGTAATTCATCTCCACGAAAATGAGTCACCTGGTACTCTAGCGCCAGTAAACACCGTTAAAGTGTTGACAAAGTTCGCAGAACATATTTCACACATAACAACGTTGGAGGTGGGTATTGAATGTTATTCTAAATTCCTAAATGTTTTTAGATTAGCTCTGAACATTTATGGGATATGGAAGTTTCGTCCTATTTGGAGAAAGATGTGCAAGATCGCTGGGTGTTAACACATAATGCAATGGAGCGTTTAATCAAACAGGTTTGTTGCATACATTTTTCTGCTAACACACACGATCAGCCAGGGGGCAGTCACATCAAAATGGAAATGTGTAAAACTCAATGTCAATATATTATAAATAATTTAGCGGGAATGGAACTTTTTATGCTTTATTCAGTTTAAAGTACTTGTTAATTTAAGGTGGATGATAGTCTTCAAACAGTGGAATCGGCATTTCCTGTTTTGAAGGTTGTAATTCTAGAAACTCCAGAGCCAGTGATTTTACTAGATCAGCTGGTACGTTTCACTTTCACTTTGTTCAATCAGTAAATGTTTTACAGGAGGAGGATACTAGCGGAGCAGCAATTGCATCATGGGGAGCTGTCGTACCCCGTTGTGCTCAAACAGAAGGCCGTGTCATCGCTGCTCTTCGCGTCCTTCTGGGTATGGATGCTGAGCTACTTCCCGGTTGGACTAAAGAATCCGCACCTATTTCTGGATGGGAACTTCAGCGACTTCGGCTCAGAGCCATTGTTGATAACTCTATGCGGGCTAAGGCGGCCATTGACGCATTAAGTGTAAGTCTCATATTATTTTATGAATTTAAATCTCACATTTACTGGTTTCATTATTTTTGTTGCAGAATTTGCGTGAAAAAATTTCAAATGTTGTAATTGGTGATGAAGTAGCTGCTAAAGCGACAGAGGCTGTTCGATTGGTGACTAATGGGCTAGCAAACAATACCGCTCCGTCATTACAAACGGTCAGTTCAGAAGCACGATCGTGTGTGTAGTTGGTTTCCGCAAAATACTCGTTAGTTTGTTGATGACGTAGTTTTCGAAATTCATTTAAATATTCTGGCGTTGCTTGGTACGTATTGTTTTGCGGTTTCCTGGAACACCATCCATAGTCAAATAGTCATTAGATTCCTGCAGGCCGCAATGGCTGTTTCATTGTTTGCACTCTCCGTAAAAAGAAAGAGCGGTTCTCTATACAAAAAGAAAACGAGGGGTGCTCAAGAAAGCACGCTGAATTTGAACCAAAAATAAAAGCTGCATAATTACACTAATCGCGGGAAAATTAGTGTTTGTTGTCAAATTATGCTGGAAGAAAGTAACATATTGTTGTGTTGATTTATAAATATTGCGTGAAAAATGTCATATGATTAGAAGATATGGCTTTTTATATTCATACAAAAATTGACATATCTGGAATACTCATGTTCATTATTTAGATTGCAAATGGTCGTCGACTTGCTGACGAAGCCTTGTCGCATCCGTCGCTTCTATCGCTTCTGTATTTTCCTCAGGATCAGAAAGTTGCGGTTTACATCCCTGTTGCTCTCCCCACGCTCGTCCCTCTGCTTGGATCTATATGGGCCCTTCTCAAGTGGGGTATCGGATGGTTGTGAAAGTTTTTATCGCCCTCCCCTTATGTATTTAAGTATTTGACGAGTTTTCTCATTATCTCATGTTATTTATTTCTTTATGAATGATTGTATTATTTCTTTCTGGTTGATTTATTTATTATCTACACTTTCTAGTCAGTTTCCTATGTATGTTGTTTTATTTCTTTTGATTGCAACTTGCTTTTGTATGTTCATATCTTAACCAACACGGGTTTATCATTTCATTATGTTTTATTCAATTGTGAAGTGCAATTGTTTTTCACTTATCGTCCGTTTGTATACTAGTTTTGAACTGTTAATAAATTTTCCCCAACTGTGTTGGTTTTTGGAATTGTCGACGGAAAAGAGTGGCGATGTTACTCAGCCGTGAATAGTGAGGGCAATTTTGGTGTTGAAATCTGGCGGCGCGAATGTTTCCGGGTGTTTTGGTTAATCCAGCTCTTATGGGAAGCATTGATAATTTAGTGCGGTTCAGCGATATCTGGCAATATTGAGCACTCTCATTTGTGGAATTCTTCTGTAATTCTTTTTAGCTCTTATCCAGTCGTATCCGCTTTTAAACGATTAGTGTGTCAGCCTTTGTTCAGAGGACGAACTAGGATTTACTAGGTAATTGATTGTTTCTTCTCTCGTTAAATGTATTCATTTCAATTTCTTTTGACTCTAACTAAGGCAAGAAGATGGAATTAACAACCACCACCGCTACACTCTTATAGGAGGCAGTTGAGCCTCGTGTCTAACCCCCCACACCACATTGCCTTCTGGGACAGCACCGACACTTGCCGACACGACTCAACAGGTTTCACACTTCATTTAAGACAGAGGCACACTCTTTATTCTAAACTAACTATTTTCCTGGATTCGGAGTCATTTTTGGGATTAGCGTCTATATCAGGAAGTTTGATGGAGCAACTGTTGTTACTAGAATTAGAGAAATTTATGTTTTTGTCATGATTAACTGTTCTCTGTCAATTAGTCCTTTTCTTCCTTTTAATCATTGGCTAAGCTTAATTTGTAAGGGTTCATTGTTATAAGACAATTATGAAGCTTGGTTTAATTTTGGAAATCGTTCCAGACTGTTTGTATATTCGTTCTAGAACACGACTGCGCAATTTATATTTAGTTAACATGAAAACAAATACCTTATAAGCTTTCCACATTGATTGCAAGATTGATTGAGCCAGATCCTTTCATTACGAGAATTTTCATCAAGTTTTAATCAGGGGGGGGGGGGGGG
>JAQGAV010001443.1:0-20910 GCA_034691345.1 Phasmarhabditis papillosa
TAGTTGGCGACCCAGACGGCCAGTGATACGTGCCGTTATAAGGGACAAGTCGGTATGGTTAGACAGATAAAGTTGCCAATAAGATTTCAGCTACGGGGCTCATGCAAATCTATAGTGGCCAAGTTTTTGCCTGCCCTAGTCCCAATTCCGTGGAGAATTGTTGTTGTCGTAAATATAGAATTGGGAAAAGTGCTAGGCGTGTGAGATTGCAAGTAGCATGAATGCTATTTCGTGCACCAAGAGGTTTTAATCCCTTGTGATAATCAATAAACTATAAGCGAAACTAATATAGCCTAATGCAAGAGTAATAATGGAGTGTTGCTTGCGTATTTTTGGAAAACTTTGCTAATATTTTCGTTTTCCGTAGACCAGAGTCATTTTCAGCGACATTCCATTATTATTTTTGAATCGGGCTATTCACGTTTGAGTATAATTGCTATCTATTTGGACATATTCAAAGGTTTATCCTTTTTGAGTTGAAATACGTTTTTGGAATATCAGAGCAATTGTTTGGAATAAGTTGGACGGGTATTCTGCACTGATGCTTTCAGCACCATGGAAACGCTCAGCAAGTATTCATTGATATGGAAAACAATGCGCGCCATAGTCATAGATTTGAATATTATTATTTCCAACGAACACCAAAACTTTTGTTATTAAAACTTGGCGGTATTGATTTGGTTCTCCACAAATTCCAAAGAATGACGGAAAATTTGGCGGATTCAGCCCGAAAGTAGAGAAGAATAGACAAATGTGATGAATCACATTGTATTGTTGATTGTTTTTTGATAAAGGGAAAGGGGAATAGTACAGTTTAGTTTATGGAACTTATCCGAACAGTCAAGGATGGAGTTTCTGCCAGTCGCCTTTTGGAAAAACAGCCAGTGGCCGTAGTATAGAAACGCCCGAGTGGGAGCCCGGCCAGTTTTTAGTCTGCCCGCCAAAAATTCTCAACTGCTCGGGCAGCCAACCGGACGTTTCTATACTACGGCCACAGGGACGACCGGTGAACACCTCTGGGAATGGTGTTTCATTGTTTTGAAATTCTTCTCTTCTACCTATAAAAAAATAATTATAAACCAATTTGTTTATTTCAATAAACAGTAGCTATTCACTTAGTTGATCAACGGTAGTTAACGACTTATATAAAAAATATGTGAAGTGTTTTGAAAATCCGTAGGTGATTCATTTTGAAATCTTCTGAGCAAAGACGTCTCCTTTCTAACATCCGGTATTCGGGTACAGAAAGCATTGGATGAAAAATCGGCGGGTCTACAAAAATTTCTGTAACCTTGGGAGTCGAAACCCTTTTGGCTTTTTTGATTGAATGGTTGTTTTTCTTCCAGAAGATCGTCTTCGCTACAAGGCTCTGGCTCAGAAAGTAAAGCTTTTAGAAGAGGAAAATGAGAAACTGACAGCGCAGATTTGTGAACGCGAGATGGGGGTCTCAGAAGATCAAGAGATGATAGAAGCATGTAAACAACTGGAGGCGAAGATTCAACAGGTAAAAATAATTACAATCATTTAAAACAAACTTGTGGATTCGGCACTCTTTAAGCTGATCTATTTAAGTTTCTATATTGAATTTTGTATATATTTAACGACTTATATTTTAGTCTGAAACCCAGCTGGCAACTGAGAAAGCCAAATATGAAACTGAACTCGAGAAAATGCGCCAGGAGAAGGAATCTCAACTAAAGCGTAAGTTTTTTTTAGAATTGTTGAATCATTGAATAGTCGACGGATGTATCGTTGGCAGAGGTGTACTGTAGAATTTAGAAGGAGCCCGGAAATCGCAACCGATAGAATTGTGCGCTCACTTTATAATAAACAGACCTTTAAACTACATCAGATTTGTCAGTAGACTATACTTGACTTTGTATAGCGAAACCAAACCTAGTATCGATTAATTTTCAGCCGGTTTTTGAGCTCTAGAATAGTATTTTTGCAAAAAATCATCATTACAGAAGCCCTCGATGAACTGAAAGCATATCGTGAACGCGAGGACGCCATTAAATACCAGCAGACTGTCATTGAACAACAGAATATTGTGCAAGCCAGTGAAGAACGCGAGGAGCTTGAAAGACAAAGTAGGTCTTAGCTTAGTCTGCTTCAAGAGCCAGGTTTCTATCACAGAATCCTAGAGACAGACGGTATTATATAAAAATGAATGAAAACTGTTTTATCTTTTCTTCCAAAGTGTATTCATTTGAATATAACATGCTTTTCTTCTGGATACTCTGCGAGAAATTTAGCTCTTGTTTCAGACTGCATTTAGATTTCAAAAAACTTGTCGGGACTAGATTGCTGAATAAAGTTGCCGCAATACTTCTATAAGAAATATATGAAAAAAACGCCCGGTTATCCTTGGTTTTATTGAACCAACTATAATATAAAGTAAGGTTAATAATAATGTTTTTGCAGTAGAAGATTTCCGTTATCAACTGGACGAAAAGTGTAATTTGGCCGAGAATCTTCAAAGTCAGATGGATAACCTTCTTGGTCAAAACTTCGAACTACAGGAGAAGGTTCAGGAAATGACAAATAGCGTCAATGCATATGATATTTTAGTCGAAAGGTTAGTAACTTTGGTTCTCATTCACTTTTGGCTGGGGTGGTAGAGGACTGGCGCGTTTCAAAAATTGTCCGGTCCGCTCAACTGCCATCCTGACTTTGGAAGTTTCTTTATCGGGTTCCTATTTATGGTTTGTAGACTCTCATTGGCCTAGGATTTGTATGCAACCTTTCGTTTCTACATTTATTAAATCAAATTTTTACTCGAAACAGGAGAAGGAAACATCCATTTTACGAAAAGCGGGATACTTGATGTTGAATCTATGGTTCTTATTACACAAGTGTATTCTGTTATACTTCAATTTACTCTTCCAGACATCGCCTGGTAGCTCGTGAAGCTGTTGAATTACGTCAGGAGAATGTGAAATTAGAGCAGGTTTGTTGAAATAATGAAAAATGTAGTGAAACTAGCTTCCATCTGATCTTTGGGAGCTTTCTTCTCCTAAAGGCTTGAGCTAGGGGCTGGGAATTTGACGGGCCGGACCCGAGCCGGCCCGGCCGGCCATTTCCAGCCCTGCTTGGGCTAACCTAACAAGCACATTTATTAATAATGTTTTAAAATCTTTGCCTAATTTTATCTTCTGTTTAGGAAGTCGCAAGCGTTATCATTTCGCATGAAGAGCAACGTTCACGCTCCAATTCTGTGCAACATGAGTACCATTCATTGAAAAAAGCGCTTAAAGAAGCTGATGTGAGAAACGAAGAAAAAGATAAGCACATTGAGGAGTTGATCGAGAAAATTAGAAAGGTTAGAGTCAAAGCTTCATTTAGGGCCAAATTTTCTGATAAATCAAAATTTGATTTGGAAAAAAGGGTAGATATAGTGCTATTAAAGAGTAAATAAGCCGCGTCGTAAGCATAGCTCTTGTGAGTAATAGTTTTTGGAAAAAAAAAGTGTTGCGAAAATTTTTTACGAAACGGCATCTTTATTTTCAATTTTATTCATGGTCCTGGATTGCTATAAATTTACTATATTGAAGAAAACTTACAGCAATTTATAATGTATTTATAATAATAATTTATTATAAATTATAAATAATAGTATAATAATTTATAATAATTTATAATGAAACACTTGCTTCAGCTGACATCTGAAGAAGAAGCTGCTGTAACAGAGCAATCTCCAGTAATCGATAGCCAGGAGCTACAAGACCTCCGAATTCAACTACAGGAAGCAAGGGAAAAGATGGAAACTGATAAGCAGGTACTTTTTTGAATAATGGAACTATAACATGGTTTAAAAATATTGCAAAACTAGTTTTTTAATGAATTTATTAATGTAGGAAAAGAAAAAGCTGAAACTTGCCGTGAAGAAGTTACTGGAGGAGAAGTCGAAGACTGAAAGTGTGCACAGTCATTCTGAGGAACACGTTCAACGGGTTACTGTAGCCGAAACACAACAAGCAGCATCGCCATCGGGAGAAGAAAGAGCTGTCAGTGAGGAAACTGACGAAAGAATCAGGGTGTGTTTTCTAACAATAAGTATTTACTAAAAGAGCGAACCCACAATTTCTAGTACTGTTTTATTAAAAGATTCTATGTGGTAGATTAGAATGGGACCATATTCTACTTTTTGCCGTTCTGACTATTTGGGCTAGTAACCACAAATTGTTAGCTTAACTGCAGAGCTGCTTACCGACCCGGCCGGAAATTTTGAAACCCAGGCCGGGCTGGGCCGGCCGGATAACCTGCTTAACTTTAGTCAATGTAAAAAATGTTCAAGTGCACCTATAGTCTGTTTCAATACCTAGACTACATCATGCCTGCCTCATTCAGAAATTTTTTTAACGCAAAATTTACCAAGACTGCACATTGAGTAGGCCGGCGCTACAGCGGAACGAAAAGTTTCGAAACAGACTACAGTAAATACGTTTAAATTATCCTAATGTTTTAGAACCTCGAGATGGAATGTCGCCTCTCCGGTGAATTAAATGTGGAAATGGGTCGTGCAATGTTAGAACTGGAGCAACAAGTGGACACGGATTATCTTATGATTTCCTCATTACAAGGAGAAATTGAAAAGGCATCTACTGAACTTAAACTAAAAGAAATGATGTACGCGGAGATCACATCCGAACTGGAACTTGCAAGAGCTGCTGAACAGGTACGTTATCCGGGAAATATGCAGCTAGATTTTCATACTTCTAAATTTTTAGTGCTCTGTTTTTGGCAGTGTTTAGTGATATTTTAAACAGACTTTACAAAAATGTCGATATTCCAGTAAAATTTAAATAAGAGAGTACAAATGTTGCAAAATATGTAAAAATAGGCTTACGTTTCTTTGCAGTCCAATCGGAATAGTTTTAGGAATTATTTATTCTGCTGAAACTTTTTATTTCAGGAAATGCAAAACCGTATCTCCCTTCTGGAAGAGGAAACAAGGTCTCAAGATCAGCTTATCAATGCGGAACATAACACTTCAGACGATAAAGAACATACAATTGATGAACTAAAGAGCCAATTAGAACGACTGCAAAAGAGCTTTGACGAATCGCGAAACTTAAATACAGGTACAGCGTTTATTGACTTCTAACGACTCACCCATCTACGTAAAAGTATGCTAGTTGAAGTATTTGAACATTTGAACAGTTTAAAAACTGTGGCTGAAATCCTGGGATCTCACTTAGCTCATTGTACTTTTACACTATGTGACCACTTCAGAAAACATTGAAAATGCAGGAGTGCCAATTTAGCGGGCCCGCTTGTTTTTTTCTTCCAAATAACGATAACTTGTATACGAATTATTCCGGCCGAAGGGGCCGATCCTTTCCGGATCGACCCTTTAACACCCCTGTGAAAATGTGCAATAAGTTTCGGTTTTAGAGCATGCGGCTCAGATTGGTCGCCTGCAAGCAGATCTCTATTCGAAACAAGAAGATCTGAACTCGGAACGTGTACGAGTTGAGACAGAAAGCCAAAGACAGAATGAACAGAATATGAATGAACTCAAAGAAGAAATAAGATTACTGGAGTCAGAACGTGAAACATTCATAGCCAATAGTCAAGGTATGTTTTTGAAGATATCAGATGAGAATAGTATGGTCAGCGCGGGTCCGTCCCGGATCAGACTGGGCCGGCCCTCATTTCAGAAAAGTACGGCCCGGGTCGGCTCTGTCGGCGCTGACTATAGTAATTATTTGTAATATCCCGGGTGGCCTCGGGCTATCAAGGGTGGTAAATTTAACTGTAAAACTTTAGAATTTATTTGCCAAAAGTAATTAAATAGAGCTTTTCAACTAAATAATAAGTCTAATTTTTAGGGTACCAGTCTGAAATTGAACAGCTGAAGATGCAGCTTGATAGTATGTTACAACAGATGGAATACGGAAAAACTGTAGAAATGAATAACAACAGTCAAACTGAACATCTAATCCAGCAATTGACAGCCGATATTCAACGTCTTCAAGGAGAACAAAAGAAGAATATCGCTACCATTGCAGGTATGTATCATTAAAGCATTTTTATATTGTAAATATGTTCGGTATATATCGCTGTTTAAGCGTTTTTGAACAGAAAGCGTAATGGGCATTCTCAGAGAAAATAACTGGCTAAACACAACTCTGTTGACCGAAACTGAAAATAGTTCTGTTTTCGCCAAATTATGTTTTTTGGGAAATTTTTGTTGTATTGAGTAATTTATAGTCGGCGGTCAAGGCTTATGCAAATGTATACGGTACGAACTGCAAACATTTATTGGAGCGCGGCCGAGTAAGGGTGCGCGTAAACGCGGACTAGTCGATGATGTAATATACAACACCATATCTAACTTATTTGTCTGAGACAATTAATTTATATTAGTGAATACACCTATTTTGCTCGTTTTAAATTGAGCACTCAGACCTTTAAATTGCATATCGTTTGTCCCGTCGACTATAATAACCTATTATTATTTAGGCTACGAATCCCAGATCACCCAACTCCAAAATCAACTTCATCAGCGAGAACAGGAACTCCACATGGAGCGTAATTCCCGAATGGAAGCCGAGACCAATTTGGCCAATGCTCACTCCTCGATGCAACTTCTTAGAAGCTCATTTACCGATACAACCGATAGGGTAGCGGCCGCTCAGAGGACGGAATCCGGACAGGTAAATTATCAAATGCCGGTGACTTAATTGATATTTGGAATAATTTCCAGAATATTCCTAGATGGCTTACACTTGTAAGTTGTTGCTTGCTAAATGTGTAGTTAGTTGATTTGTAATAGTATGTAATCTATCTAGTAAGAACCTGCAGCAATACCAAAATACTGTTTTTCAAATCTTTTTAATACACTAAGTTACTCAATTTTACGCGGCATTCATGAAGCTGTTTCTTTCTTTTGAAAACATTTTACATCGGGACGGGCCAGTTCAAGTAACAATTTTAACCCTGTCCTGGCTTTAGTAAAGTCGAGAAATTCCGGCCAGGCTAGATCAGCTTGGCAACCCTGATGCACTGCATGTTGTTGAGTGAACTTTTGTCATTTCTAGGACTTATCTCTTCTACAGGCTACTGTAGCGACTGTTGAGGCAGTCGTGGAACAGAATTCGCCTAGAACACGAGAGCACCAGCCTACGCAAGGTTTTAACTTTTAGAAGAAGCAGTAAACTAGAATGTTTAGAAACTCCAATAATGCCAGCAGATTCAACGTTGGAATCGGAGAACATTATTTTGAGAAATGTAGTTCAGCAAAGTCAACAGATGCAAGATGATGTGTATCAGGTTAGCATATCGTTGAAGTTAAATAGTTTAAATTGGAGTTGGGAAAGGATACGAGCTCAGTTTCTTAAAGTGGTTATCGGCCAAAGCCGGGTCGCGGTTCATGTGTTCGCGACCAAGGTATCCGGGGGAAGAATACATGTAAAATTTCACAAAAAGTGCTGTAGCATAAATAACTTATTCGCAAAAATAGTCCTATTTCTATTAGCCTTAGGCACCCATGCCACTCTTATTTAACTTTAGCCCCATTCTGTGTAACGTTGACTTCAAGTTTTCTGAAATTTTTCATTTTTTCGGTCCCCCAGATACCTTGGTCACCCGCGGTCTCCCGGATACCTTGGTCCTCAAGATAACTGGCCTGTGCTCGCATTTGCCGGAACGGTTGAATTCCCAACCTTGGTTAATTACTTTTGCGGAATGTCATTATGAGTTTTAGTTGAAACAATTGGTGAATATTAGAAAAGTTGTCTGACTATTACTTGATTTGTGACTGAGGAGAGCTCAATAGGAAACAAACCGTTGAGATCAATTTTATAGGATGTTGCCAAGCTTCTCGAGTTGAAGAATGAACTGGAAACCGCAGTTGATGCTTTGAAAGGAGAAATTTGGACACTGAATGGTCAACTTAAAGCTGTCAGTCTCCAGTCGTATAATTAGATATAAACTAATCAGTTTTAGTCTGTTTTGGATCGGGAAAATCTACAGGATCAGGTTGTTGAGTTGGATACCGCGCTCTCTTCTGAGAAGACTAGAGCTGATGGATTGGATAGGGAACTGTCCGAACAGGTAGGAAAATGGTTTCAATAAATATAAAATAATAATAATAAAGATTGGAAATGTCAAATTTTCAAATAGCAGTGCAAACTAAGTTTCTTTTGGGTTAGGACCGGCACCCCTTAAGCGGATTTCCGAAATTCGACACACAAGTCACATTTACTCATTAGCCAAGTTTCAAATAACTCCGCAGCCAGGCCGGGCCAAAGTCAACCTTTTTTTTTTTGAAATTTTTGGCGAGGTTGCGTTGCGGATTCTGATATTACTGATTATAAGTGTGATTTGTTTCAGGTCGAACTCACCGAAAAGGCTACCCGTCAAGCAGCGGAAGCCGAAAACGAGAGCAACCGAAGATTAGCTGAATGTTTAGATATGGAAAGTAGACGGTTAGTTTTAGAAGCTAGACTGCATTTTGCAACCTTATAAATATAACAATATTGCGGAACCTGTAATTTATTTTGATATTTTAAGGGAGCAACTTGAGAAATCGTACGCACAGCTAACCGACTATTACAACCAGCTCCAAGCCGCCTACAATATGTTATATGCACAAGTGAATGTGGTAGAAAACAAGGCAACAATTAGCGATGTAAAGAACTTTTTCATTCAAGACAATTGGCTAAAGACAATTGATTATTTGTGAAAATGAAAAATAGTCGTTTTTTTTGCTCATCTATTCAATCTATCAAAGGCGTTACGTCCCTATCTTTCTTGTTCCAGGAATCACAACAGCAGAGCGCTGAATCTGTCGCTCCAGTATCCAATCATGAAGCCGAATTGCTCATCGCTAGCATTCTTTCTGACCTTCAGCTAGATCCAGCCAGTGTAGGAGACAGTCTGCAGGAGAAACTGAATCTGATCCAGACTACCATCAAGGATAGATTGAAAGAGGTAAGACTATTCTTTTTTAGCAGTCAGTGATCTTGAGTTTTGACTTTATTTCTTATCACAAGATTCTTATGTGTATTTATTATAATCTGCTTCAAAACCTAGGCTGACTCGCGCTGGCTTCACTCTATGCGCGGTTTTGCAAAACCTTTGCCTTTAGACAGCTTCTGAATTGCTCAATTTTCAATTTTTGCCAATGTCTGACCAGCGTGGTTAATCCAAGCTTTGGAAAGACTATATCTCTCGTTCAACCATTTATAGCAATAATCTTTTTTAGATCGAAGAGAGTCGCGCAGCTTTAATGGAACAACGTCGGGTAACAGAAGCCCTCGAAGAGCGCCTCACATCGTTGGAAGAAGAGACCGAAATGAACGGAGCCGAGGTGTTGAGAACTAAAGAACGGCTACTGCAGTTGGAGGGAGACCTTGAATGGAAAGAAGATGAATGCGAGTCATTAAAGAGGAGGGTTGATGAGGTTCGTTTGTTTTAGAGGTTCATAAGCTTAGATGGACCCTAATATGAAACTACTATTTCTAATTTGTTTAATGGAAGTAAGTTCAAATATGGTCTTTCTCAAGAGCTAGGTTTCTAGTGCAGAGCTGCGGAACTTTATAATATACTTCATTATAGTATTATATAAACATATAATTTTATAATACATATAATACCTTTATGATAAATTTAAAAATGAATAAAAAATAGAAGGACTGGGAACTTTTTAGAGGATATTCATTTCAATCTAACACGGCGATGTTTTACAAAATACTGTACTGGAAACCTAGACCAATGATACAGATGGAATTGCGTTTGTAAGATTCTGTTGGGGACGAATACAACTATAAAACTTATAATACAATTTGTAAACTCGCATTTTATGTATATATATATTATAGCTGCAAGCTGCTTTGGACTCTATCGTCACAAGAGATGCTGATGAAGGTAAGCTAGTGTGGCTGTCGTTGTGAATGAACCCCGGACGATTGGCCCCGTAGAATAATCCATTCTAATTTTTTTTACAAAATAAAAAATTTAAACATTTCAAAAAAAAGACATGGTGCCTTTATTCAGTGGGCCATTCCCAAAAACCACTGATAGTAGAAAATATACAAGAATTTTGTTTTTGTTCGGTGAACTGAGCCTAACCTAAGGCCAAACACTCGTCCGGGGGTATTCCGTTGTCCGTGCTTTAAACATTCTTCCCCCCTATATGGCTCAATGTAGACACAGAGAGTAGTTGAATAACAGAATCAGTTTATGTTTCAAGCCTACTGTAGCTTATTGTTGTTCTGTGTTGTTTAGTTCCAGTGGGCAGGTCACTAAGGTTGTTTGATTGACAGATTATTATTAACTTTTATTTCAATTTTCATCTTTCCATTCCTCTGTTTCTTTGCGGAACTGAATTTGAACATTCGTTTTTCGAAACTTAGATTCTTAAGAGTTTTTAAGAATGCAATAGAAACCCTAAATTCTCAGAATAAACTTTCTAAATGTTTTCAAACTCATTTCCGCAACACGCTTCACTAGCACTTCTACTTATTAAATATCATATAACCAGCATGAGTTATACTAATTTTTAGTTTTGCTTTATAGTAATATAGTCAGCGCCAAGAGTAATGATGCAGTGTAAAGAATTCAACTCTCGTCTGACCTCATTTTGCGAGCAACGCGCCAGCATCTAGCGGAAACTCTCCGTTCAATATTGTACTTTGCAAGTACGCGCGTGCAATTTGCCTGCAGGTGCGGTGTTAAAAATCCAATAAATACGCAAGTGACACTCCATTACTGGACTCGGCGCTGACTATATATTTGCTAAATAGAACAAAAGTTTTGCTTTATAGTAATATCATATTGCAATTTAAGAAGTAGCTAAGAGTTGTCTTCAACGGTTTTTAACTATTTAAACTTGTATTTTAAGCAGTTTTTGTAACCCATAATCCGGCGATTTTTATATATTATGGCACCTCAATTTTGATAGTGTTGATCAATGCCGTGGAGTAAACCAAGCCGAAAAGCGTACCGCAGAAAATGTTATTCCTATCAATTACTCAAATCCGACAACTTCTTAGAAACTAACATGATTTGAGGTGTTTTTAAACCAAGACTAACGCATAGATAGCTGAGATATTGTGTTATAAAGCAGATACTATTGTCTGATTCAGAAGTTAGAATGGAGTGTTACTTGCCCATATTTTTGTTTTCGACGACTTATAAAGTCATATTCAACAATATGATTTTGTAACACCATTATTACTCTTGAATCTGACTAAATAATCGTTATTCTTTCTGCCACCTCGTTACCATAACCCCCCTTCTTTGGTGTTTCCTAGTGATCGTTAGGCCTAGTTGTTGGGTGTGACCTGCCCATTACAGTATGTGCGACTACCCGTCTCCGGACAGAGCTGGCCATTTTAGCCGCCCGTCTGGCAACTCGCCAAGCCGATGTCGACTCGCTGTTCCGAACTAATGCCGAATTAGCCCATACGAATGTGAGACTGCAGAATGAACTCGATGACAGTCAACAAGAACAGCTGGAACTCCAGAGAAACCAGGAAGAGTCTCAGAATCAGGACCAGAACCAGCAGGTAAATCTAGACTCAAGTTGTAAAAGTGTTACGCGTTTCTAGGACACCGAAACTGAAGAGCTGAAGGCACTCCTTGATGAAAAGACGGAAGAGTTGATCACAGTTAGAGCAGAGGTAGGCGTTTGGTCCGTTGGAAATGGTGTTAGGGATTGAAAATATGTTATTCTTGACTGTTTTTCAAATATAGCCTGCACAACGGGTTAATTTTGACAATTCGACAAAAAGTTGGCTACTCGGTAGGGTGAAGGATTATTATTTTGAAATGTTTAACGGCCAAATTGTGATTTGCTTGTACAATTGCTAATTACTAGCGTTTTTAAACAAACGTGCATTTGAAATTGAACCGTTTGATGCAAATTCTTTTTAGGTTACTTCTCTCAGCCAAGCTAAGAAGGATCTGGAAGACAAGATTGATACAATGGAAGCTGAAATGTGTGAGAAGAGCGAAACCCTCGAGGCACTCCAAAACAAACTGAGAATTCTCCAATCCAGCACCGACTCGAGAAGATCTCCACAAAAATCAGAAAGCCCTCAACCACCAGAGAGGACTGAATCCCAGAACCTTGTCGACAGATTGCAAGATGAGATTTTCACCCTGAAGAAACACCTGGAATCTGTACAAACCCAGTTGTCGACCGCTGTCATTAGTAAGTTTGCGATTATCTTTGTGAGAATAGGGATTTATTCGTTTTACATGAGAATATTTTTTTTAAACTTTATAATGTTTCTTCTGTATATCGGGATAACTGCTGTATTCTTCATACATTTTGAATGAGTGAACAATTTTAACTCTTATAATGATAAAAATTAGAATTACCAAATTGTATTATCCTGGAAGAAAAGTAAATAAGTTTTATCTACCGTAATTTACTATGAATTTCAGATCTGGACGCCGCCGAGCACACTGCGGATGCTGTTCGCCAGGAGCTTAGTTCTGTGAAAAGTGAGCTTCTAACGCTATCCGAACACAGCCAAAAAGGTTGATACTCTGGAAATAGAACCATTTTATAATTTATATTCTGTTTTAGAATCAGCTGCTGATCCAGAATCGGAATGGGGTTGGGGTGAAGAAGAACCGAAGTCATCTGTCCAAGACGAGGTAAACAATCTTAGGGTGTGCAGAAAATTTTTATAGGGGGGCGGGAGGGGGGGAGGATTGAGTATCGTTTAGTTTTTTTTAGTTCTTACTATTTTTGATTGGCTGATCTTGATTTATATTTTTCCAGAACATCACCTCTGATCTTTCCAAGCAACTTGAAGAAGTTCAATCTGCCTACCAGACGCTAGTAGCTGAACACGAAACTCTCAAGACCAATCATGATGAATTGAAAAAGGACAATGAAAAGTTGGCTGAAATTAATGAAGATCTGAAGGATGTGGAAGAGGACCTTGAGAGATACAAGGAACTTCTAAAGGGCGCAAAAGCAACTGAAGCCGAACTCAAGGAGCAATTGGAAAAGCAGAAGGAAACTGTATTTGAGAAAGGTACAGAATAGTAAAACTATAATTACGGTATACTTGATACTTATAGAACCTGTAGCTGCGCAAGATGACTCGGATTGGGGCTGGGGTGAACAACCGGAAGCGAAGGACGAGGTTTTAGAGAACCAGGTTAGCAGTTTTCTGAAATTTGGTCACATATTGTCGATAGATGCACTTTCTTCGTAGAATTTTGTTAATCAAAGCATTGTTTTCACAATTTTAAGATAGGACCCTGTCTTGAAAGTTGCAAAACAGTACTAGGACTTCAGACACATGTAATAGTTGACTTCAACATTTTCCGTTTAGAGTCTGGTGACTGAACTAACCGAAAAGGTCGCATCTCTCCAGGAACAATATGATGAGCTTCTGAGTAAACACGATGAAATGACAGTTGCAAACTCAAACCTAAAGGTTGAGAACCTAGAGCTGACTAAAAACAGTAAATTGCTCGAGTCTATGGAGGAGGAGCTTGCACAGCTTAAAGAACAACAAGAAGCTACCTTGGAACTACAGACTCAATTACAGGAACAGCTAGAGTGTCAGAAACAAGCCGTTCTTGAGAGAGGTAACTTTCTTCAAATTCTTCAGACTTGAACAAGTTGTATATTAAGAGTTTAAATATTTGAACCTTTCAGAACCCGCCCAGCAAGACGAATCGGATTGGGGATGGGGTGAACAGAAGAGTAAGGAAAAGGAGAGCAATGAGGTATGTTTGCTACTCTTTTGGGAGCCGATTTGTAAAAACGAATCGGTCCAAAACAAATTATTTAGCAAGTTCTCATAAATCTGCGTACCAGACCTGGTTACCAGCTGAGCAAGGCCAAATATCAGCTTTGTTTGTCCAGTAAATTTTGTACCGCGATGGCTTCATACATTCTTCTTTATTCATGTTCACTTATAAACATTGCATTTTATCATATTCTTCCAGAATGTAATTCAAGAGCTAACTACGAAGATTGAATCGCTAGAAAATGAGCTCGACGAACTACGTGCAAAGTACAGCAAACTCGATGGTATCTGTTCATACATGAAAGCGGAAAATGAATCCTTAACGGAAGCTAATCAGGACCTAAAAGATGTTGAAGAAGATTTGCAAAGATACAAGGAACTTCTTAATGTGGCTCAGCAAAAAGAGCAGGAAATGGCGACTGAATTGGAGAAACGCGAACAAGCTGCTGCTGTTGTGGAGCCAGTTATCAAAGAGGTTTGTCCAGCAACAACTGACTCGGTCCAGACAATTCAAAACTTTTTATTAGTTTAAACTAAACACTTGAAATATGGCCAACATTTTATTTTATTGTCGAACAAGTTCCAGTAGTGCAATTTAAATTATTTGAAAAAACTTGAAATCAATCTGGCAGTCAGTTATTTGTTGTTATAGGAATCAGCTGAAGCCTGGAATGAGGATGCCGGTTGGGATGATGACAACTGGGGTACCGAGACCAAGAAAACTGAAGAAGTTGCTGTTCCAGAGGTGATCTAGTTTCAAAATATTTGAGTAAACTTGGGTTTTAGTAGACGAGAAATGACCTGATGTTTCTTTTCTAATACGTATAATCATCACTGCAAATATATATAATTTTTACATAATATATTTTACAGGAACCCACTCCCAATCTCTCAGTGGCTATGGAGAACCTCCAGTCTCTCTACGATGATCTATCAAAGGACTACAGTAACCTAAGCTCCGCCCACAACCAGCTAACAATCGAAAGAGAACTTCTAGAAGGAAAGATTAAGAAACAGGAGCAGTTGATTGAGGAACTAGAAGAAAATGAGGAAAAGTTGAGAATTGCCGAAGAACGACAAAAAGAGTTAGAGGAAGCTATAGCCAGAAGTCAGGAACAAAAGGAGACTCAACAGGGAAAGGAGGTGGGTATCGGGGCAGTGCGAAACTATTAACTTTCCACTTTTTCGAACCTTAATATTATTTTCATATAGACCTGCTCTATATCGAGTTTTCAGGGAATTTTGGTAAACATTCAAGGATTCCACTTTGTATGCTAATCTTACAAAATGTTAACATCCGTTTCCTTAAGGCTTCCTTGTAACCAGCTGTTTTACATAATGATTGGGATATTAATTCCAGTCTGGTCCTAGTTGTTTCGATTCAGAACATTACTTTATACCCTTGGAAAGATAATTCATAATAATTCAAGATAATTCACAATAATTCAATCTAGATCTGGTAGAACAAATGAAATGCATTGCAATATTATATTGCTAACAAATATGAATCTTTTTTAGGAGCCCGCTAGCACTTGGAAAGACGACAATACATGGGGAGAAGACAATTGGGGCGACGACCAGGAAGCCCAAACAACCGAAAATATAGAAGAACAGTCAGCTTCCTGCTCAAATGAAGAATTCAACCGTCTCACCGGAGAAGTAGCAAAATATTCTGAATTGGTGGAGCGCCTGGAAGCTCAATGCCAAGAAGCCTTGGACCAAGGACAGAGCTCGGAAGAACAAGTACTAAAGCTGAGACAGCAACAACAGGTATGCATATTACTCTTATTCAGTTACAAGAGCTAGATGATCAAAGCAGTATCCGCCAGGGACGTGCGAATACGGCCGGTTACGTAGAAATACGGCCGGATACGTACAAATACGGCCGGATACGTAGAAATACCAGCGGTCTTAATCAAGAGCTTGGTTAACAACGCAGTATCCTAGGGAGCAGCGTTGTTAAATAAAGTTAATCGAAGTTTCGCGAAGTTTCGCGAAAGGGGAGCCGTTTCTTTAAAAGTAGTTTTATTAGTATTTAACACTTCTTTCCCCAGGATAGAGAGCTGCTAACTCATCTATTGCAACAGGCTGCGCATACTCTAAAACGAATCTAACCTCTGAAGATATTACACGAAATTCTAGATTTGCAAATATTTAAAAAATATGGTTCTGAAACCAGTTAAACAAATTTCAAAACTCGCTATTTTAGGAGGTAACATCTGAGAATGAACGTCTTCAGAGTGAGGTCGCCGCGTTGGAATCCCGTTACACTACTCTTACGGAAGAACTGCAGACTGCACAAACTGTGAATTCAAAGGTATGCAGACCGTTTTAATATAGTCTAATTACTTCGAGATTAAATGCCAAACAGGCACGACGAAAGGCGCTCTGCCCGGGCTAAAAATATCTTTGCCAATCCTGGCCGGGCCGACAGTGATCAGCTCTAACTGTTAAGACTTAGAAATACAGTATACGTACTCTGCTTTTTTAGTTAAAAACTCAGCTAGTCGACCAAGATAACTCAGCAAAACTGGAAGAAACTTTAAATGAGCTTGAAGCAATGAGAGAAAAACTGACAGTCATGAAAAAGCGAATGATGGAGCTAGAACAGCAGAATGAGCTGCTGAAGGACAGCGAAGCTAGACTCCTAGACTCAGTAGATGAATTCGGAGAACAGGCTGAAAAGTAAGATAAAATTCAATAATTGTCTGATTTTCATGAACTCTTTTTTACATTGGTTGATATTTGGTTAAACTATTCGGGGACTTTTTACCTAAAAACTTGTATTTTCAAAAAAGTGAAAAATAATATTCCTCGACAGTTGACATTCAATGAAATTGTCATTAAATATACCATTAAAGGGAAGCGGAGCGAGCTAACAGTCTCCAAAAGGTTGTAAATAAACTCGAAGAGAAGCTAATGAAACTGGAAGAAAAGCTAGAACAGAAGTTGGCCGAATCACAAAACGAGAAGACTAGATTGGAAGGCGAAATTAAGAGGTATCATCATTATTAACACACCCATAGAATAAAATTATCTTGAGCATATTCACATCCGGGGGCGATGAAAGCTTATTATTGCTGTTTTACCAGTATTTCGAACTCTATGTTGTTTATAAATTCAAATTTGCCTATGTTTATCTTGGTTCTGCAGTGTTTAGTAGTTCAATTTCAGGCTCGAAAACGAACTGGAGGCCAAGTCCAAGTTTACGAGCGCACAGCCTACCACCTCTATCTCCAGTGAATCTGATATGAAACGTGTTTCGGATGAAAATAATAGGTTATCTGAAGAATTGAATGTTCTGAAGGAGAAATTAACTGCTGTTGAGCAGGTAAGTCTTTCGTTGTTTGATTTTTGATAATTCTACTTAACTCTTTCACAAAACCTTTCAATTTGACGGATCATCAGTATTTATTCTTAGTTCTCACATAGTTTTTAGGCTCACCTTTTGGTATTAGTTCAATACGAGAGGAAATTATAACCTTTTAAATTATTAAAAATATAATATCCATCAGCTAGTACGAGATACATTTATTTAGGAACGTGCCAAGATCAAGAACGCCTACGACCAACTCCGGGCCCGTCTAGTTGCCCGCAGAGCTGCAGCCACCGCCTCCAGAGACATCTCCCGTCGGTCATCCATAGCCACTGAGAACAGCGAGATTCCCGAAGAAGAACCAGCCCCATCAGCGCCAGTTACAGTATCCGTCAATTGTGTCGAACATACTTCAAGTTTCGGCCATGTTCAGGTTGGTAAAATGGGACTTTTCATCTTGAAACTAAATTAGATTGTTTATTGAACATTTGTCGTACGGATAATTGTAGTTTTTTATGAATTTACTTTGATTTAATCATTGCTGCCGGAAGAGTTTGCTAATTTCGTGGGTGAGCAAATATTACCCCATTATTAGTGAATGATGCTTTTCGAAATTGATAAAGTTCAATTGGACAGTCTGAACAAACTAAAAGCCTTGCAAGCAGGATATTGAGTGTTTGAATGTTTTGTAGTTAACGCTGAAGTCTAGAAACCAGTTGGACTTTCTTTTTAATATTTGGTGTTCCTGCTTTAAGAATTCCTTGGTTACTCCTAATTAAACTTACACATGGGTGGAGCCTGTCTATGAAAGTGATTCTCCGAATAAAAACAGTGCTTTGAGTGAAAATTCTCGTAAAACTTCTATTTGCAGGGTGTTGATCCCAATATCTCAAGACGTCGTTCGGCCCTTCCCAAGAAGTAAAGCTAATAATACTAGGCTCAATTTTCGAACTGCCTTATTTATAGTATAAAGTGCTACATATGTTTAATATTAGGTTACTGTATCATTTTAGAAAATTAATTTATTACACGAGAGTTTGTGTTATATTCATTCGCAATTAAGCTTTTTGTAACTTATTCTTCTGATTACTTTCTTTACTTAATTGAGGATTTTGATTTTCTTATTGAAAAGTTACAAAATTCATTTTAGTCATGATTGATTGTTCCCTTCTGTGATAGAAAATGATTCTTTTTGGTAGAAGCAATTGTTCTTTTTTGTATATTTGGGTGATTTATTCAATGTTTTCACGAGTAAATAGATTTATATCCAGCTATTTTATAGTTTTTGAAATACTGAAATAGTATTTAAAGTTTGGATAACGTAAGATTTCTAAATATAGTCGTATTTAAAACGAATAATGTAATGTAGAAAAATATTTACAAGGCAAACGCAATTCCGTACAAGCAGTTTTTGGCTTGAATTCGTTATGAAACCGACTATAACCACGGTTAAAAAACGGTTTTGACATTTGGTCTCGAAACATTCGGTTTGGATATTTGAGTATAGTCAGATTCAAAAGTAATTGTAGTCTGCGTACTTCGTTATTTTTAACACTGCGCCTGCTTGCATTCTGCGCACGATGTCAGCAGATTGCAAACTTGCGTTCGTACTGCCTTACCCAGACAAAATATTGCAACATTTTATTAACTCGGCGGCATTATTTTTGAATCCGACTATATATTCGTATTTATTTAAATATAATACAGTAAGTTCTCAAAGACAAGCATTTATTGTTTACAAATGAATAACCGATATGCATTAGCTCACAACAGGTGAATTAACGAATCTGCTCATTTTCTGATATCGTACCAATGGGGTAGACTTCTTTTACGGATGTCACCGGGACCGGGTAGGAGTCCTCGCTCTATTCTTATCATCTAAATTCATAATCGTCTTTCCAACAATTTTAAGTTCACTGCTATGAGTACTTCAAACAATCCTATCTTCCTTGAAACATAGTCACAATGGTAAAAACAGACAAAGACTCTAAACGCGATTGTCTTCATCAATGCTTATACCGGTATTCTGTAATGAATCACAGGACAAAAAAAAGATGCGCTATTGATAAGGTCAATGTAAAATAAGGACTAGCGCCGCTGAGGTACCCAGAAGCCTAGTGGCTGATTCAGGCTTAGTATACTATTTATTAGGAAGCGAAACTATATCCAAAAGTAAAGTATTTCATGAGGATTTAAAGTCAGAAAAAGGGTAAATATGTAAAGTCGCGCCCTAATGCTAATTTTTGGGAGCCAAATGTCACAAATGCCACTGCTTTTAAATACCTGGTCATTGTTAGCATCGTTCAGAACGACAGGACGAACAGTAGCTTCAATAGAATTCAGATCGTTCAGAACGACAGGACGAACAGTAGCTTCATTAGAATTCAGATCGTTCAAAACGACAGGACGAACAGTAGCTTCATTAGAATTCAGATCGTTCAGAACGACAGGACGAACAGTAGCTTCATTAGAATTCAGATCGTTCAGAACGACTGGACGAACAGTAGCTTCATTAGAATTCAGATCGTTCAGAACGACAGCACGAACAGTAGCTTCATTAGAATTCAGATCGTTCAGAACGACAGGACGAACAGTAGCCTCATTAGAATCCAGATTGTTCAGAACGACAGCACGAACAGTAGCTTCATTAGAATTAGAATTGCTCTCTAAACAAGCCTATAAATGTTTTTCTTTCAAATAACCTTCATGGGAAGGGGCTTATCATTGCGTTTATCTTATAGCTATATGTAACTGTTTTTTTTTGAATATTAAACATTTGTTAATAATTTTCTCTTAGGATACTTTCTATCGGGCACTATAGTGAAATGACTTACCAACTGATACGGATTTCGCTGTAGACATTGCAATGACCACAGTGGAGAGGATTAAAGCTACAATCCAGTTCATTCTGAGAGTGATAAACTGCAAAAATTATGTAATCGAAAATAAAATCATCAGACGAATACAATTAAAGATGAGCAATTTCGATATATACAACGAATATAAATTCGAAACAGAAAATTGAAAACACTGAGCGCATCTGTTGTAACCAACAGGTGAACAATCTGAAAACAGAAGTCCAAATTGAAAACCATTGAACATTTACCAATAAGTATTTGAACTTTCATGAAATGATTCAATATTTATATCGATATTGCGTATTTGTTAGCATTCAGAGGGTACCTTCTGTTCAAATACAGGACAACTAACTGTCCCGAACAGACGTGAGCAGATTTAGAAACAAAATGGGGCTAGTTTTTGTGTCTGTAGACACATTACGAGTAATCAAGAATAACAAACAAAAATTGACTCTGCAAACCTCCTTAATAAAAACCAAACTTAACAGTGTAGTACGAAGTGTAATACAACGCTGAACCTTTCACCCGTAGATTGCAGTCACACGCTGCTATATATAGATTGAATCCATAAATCAGTATTAGAATAACCCTTTTAGTAAAAAAGTTCAACACAATCCTAGTTTTTTTTCTAAATATATGAAAAAATTGTACGAAAAATAGTAATTTTGTATATGGTACACAACAGAACAATATCAAAACAACTTCTAGAAACATGATACAAACACAACTAATGAGGAATAACAAATTATAGTTCCACTTATTAAATTGTTTCGCATAAATGCTGATGTAAAAAAGAAGAAAATCCCTTAAGATAAACGTATGTTCGGCGCAACACTGCCATGTTGTGCTTACAATTTGTCCCTCGCAGGATATCTGTATCCTGGCCAATGCACCCGATGATTGTGGAAGAAGCTCGTTGCGGTGGCCAAACCAAAGGATCAGAGCTCCTCAACCGCAGTATGCCACATATTGAGAGAAGCAACGATCCATCGATAACCGCATTGAG
>JAQGAV010001444.1:0-20907 GCA_034691345.1 Phasmarhabditis papillosa
TGAATTTTTTTTTTAAATTAGCCATTTCTCAGCACAAGGAACTCATTGAAAAATAACAAAGAATAATGGTTCCGGGTGGATTCGAACCCGCCACCTCTCGCTCCATAGTAAAGGTTCTTAATTTATCTTATTGACAATAGACGGCTGACTGCACGGCCTAACCCGATCTAAACCGGCACGGCCCGGTCTGGAATTTCGAAAACTAGGCCGGGTCGGGCCGGCCGGATGACCACCTCTGCTCCTGCAGACCCAATTTTATTAGCACGGCCGTATTACCTTTGAATTCGACTATAAAGAAACTTTAAATACTTTTTTGACCTGGCATTTGTTACGAATGGGCCTGCCCGGGACATATTTCCTGCCCCCGTTCGCACATATAATCCTATTAACCCCACTCTCTCAGTGTGGATTCTTTTCTAATTGTTTGTTTAGCATGTGTTTCTGGTAATTTTATTGTTGCTCCTATCGGCTCCGGCTTGCTCCGGTTCGCCTCCATAAAACAGTTGTTGATATCCAAAGGATCAAGCCGGAGGCAGTAACTAATGATTGTTTGTTTAGCATGTGTTTCTGGTAATTTTAATATTGCTCCTATCGGCTCCGGCTTGCTCCGGTTCGCCTCCATAAAACAGTTGTTGATATCCAAAGGATCACGCCGGAGAGACAGAAACTAATGATAAACACACCACCAATCCAATAGAGAAAACATTTATGACCTTCTTATTTTTATTGTTTGTTTGCTGATTAGGCTATTTTATATAGTCTATAACAAACAAAAGACCGCATAGCGCGGTGGTAGACCTACACAGGCTTCCGCAATTGCTTTACGAAAAAGATGGGTACTAAATAACATAGAATGAACGACTAATATATCCAGCGGAAAACTTTGAATAAATCCATTTTTAATGTCATTCAATGACAAAATGGTTGACATTAGACCTGCCGACTAGAGTTGGGCGTTTCAACCCGTTTGCAAAACGGGCTGAAACGGGTTGGTTTGAGTAACAAAAGTGAGAGATATCGTATGAAGCCTATTTTTTGGCACAACGTAGCACTACTATATACATATCATGTAACTAAAAATTATCCCGATTGGTTTAGAAATAGATAAATTATTCAAAAAAGCCCGTTTTCAGCCCGATATCGGGTTGAAACGGGCTTTTTTGAATAACCGAGGTTGTAGTAAACGAATGAGGATAATTTTCAGATATATGATATCTATATAGAAGTGCTACGTAGTTCCAAAAATGGGTTCCATACGACATCTCTGCCGTTTGTTATTCAAACCAACCCGTTACAGTCCGTTTTGCAAACTGGTGGAAACTTCCAACTCTACTGCGGGCCATTCTACCCAGGTTTAAGTGATGATGATGGTAAGGAGAAAAACGTTTATTTCCAAAAATGCTCGGTTATTTCCTTGTCCTAATTCTCATGGTATCCCTTTCTTTTCTCTTTGAGAAGTTGATTGATTTCTATCACTTTTTTCGTTTTTCTCAGATTTCTCAATCCATTTGCTCAAATGTTTTCAACAAGGTCTTGAATTACAGAAAGAATTTTGCAAGGCCAACGTTTTTGCTAATTTTTAAAAGTTAGCGGATAACTGGTAAAATGAAGTATTTGTGGAATAGTTTAGTTTTAATAGATGCAATAAAGGCTCGAAGTAGTGTCTGTAAAAATATACTCTTTTAAAGGTAAATAACACCGTAGTTAGGAATCTAGGGTTTTTCCGATAATCCTATACAATTTTGCATGAAAATTTGATAAAATTTGTATCCATACTCTAAGGTTTTGTAATATAAGTTGATCACTTTACATGCCTCAAACAGTGCTGGTAATTGCACGGAGAAAATAGGCAAGGACCGGACCGAGGCCGAAAATTTGAGCACTGGACCTAAAACTCGAAAAGTCAGCCCTCGCAGGGACAAGTTTTATGTAAAAGGGGACAATCTGACTTAGGCTAATATTCTGATACAAATTATCCAAAAACATCAATAGGTGAAGTTATTGCACTCTTTATTGTTAATGCCGAAAAATAGCACTGAAAACTAACTTTTTCGAACAATACCCGTTAAAAAGTGTGAAATAGACTAGGGCCGGGCGGGGGACGAAAATTTGAGAAACGGGTTTGCCCGGCCGGCCTTTTCCCATCAATGGCCTCAAGAAACCCTCAAGAAAAGTTCGACAATATTAGGAACAAGCTTTTCCATCACATATTGAAACTATACAATGAATTAAAAATTATATTTTGAAAGTATATTATGAAATAAGTTTATTAAACAAAAAACAATAATATTTTTAATCATAATCTATGTTATCTTGCTGACTAATCCTTTTTCCTTTCTTCTCTTTCAATCTAGTCAAAAACATCAGTTGTTTATCCTGGTTTCTAATCATTTTACAGCATTTTCATCCCTCTTTTTTGCTATTTTTGCTCAATTCCAGATGGCAAAATGGAGGATTTACCCACTCTCCAGCTATGTATTTAAGACACTCCAGGAGGGTATGGAGCTATTGTCAGAATAGCTTAAGCTTATTCTTATTTAGTTATATGCAATACTTTATTATTTTGATAATTTAATAGTTAATGATTAGAATGAGGACATTAAGGAACAGAAGGCACTGGTAACTTTGTCATAGTCCATAACAAAAAGAAGACTGTTGTGCGCGGTGTTGTGTAAGGAAAATCGCTCGTTCTGTGGCAAAAGCGCAATTATTTATTTGATGATCGAAAAATATTATTGTACTAGTTTTATTTTGTATCATGTCGAGAAAAAGACAAATACGGAATTGCGAAAACCTGCGTACACCACCGCGCTCTGAAGTCTTTTGTTTGTTATAGACTATAGTTGTACTATCTAGGTGGGGGATTCAGTTCCTGGACAGAGAGCTACCCGGTACCGAATTCTCCAGAAATATTCCTAATGAAACTCGCAAAGTACAACTCTTCTGCGGGGTTCTCAAAATTTCCCGACCCATCCGTGCCGTGAATATTTGAAATTTCTGGCCCGGCCCGTTTGAGAACACAACTATTCTGAAAGATATTTTTTTAAAATTTCCATTCAAAGAAGTATGTTGTTGACCGTTATATTTTAGGTTCTCCCATTATTATTATATTATTATTACAACCTTTATGTTCTTCGAGCAAATAGTTTTTCAAATAACACTCTCCTGAACTAGGATTTCGAAGGTTCTAGTTTTTTCACAGACACTGGGCGGACAGAATCACAAATTAGAAAATTCAGTTCCCATTCCCATAGAATAGAAACGCCCGTAGGTGCCCCGGCAGCAGTTGTGGATTCTTGCCTGGGTAAAAACTGCCCGGGCACCCACTCCTCGGGCGTTTCCATTCTACGGCCACTGATGCCCAAAAACTGACAGGCTTTAAAGTTTTATCTTTTCAGAACAATTTGACCATAGTATCGCTACTAAGTCTTGTTGTACACTAGAGTTGGGCGTTTGGGCCCGTTTTGGTTGAGCCCGGACTTTGGGCTCGAACGTTCTTTCGGGCTTCGGGCTGGGGCTTGTTTTTTCGGGCCGAGGTGCCAAACTCTATTACACAATATTAGTAGCCTTATTTATTGTGGTTTAATATCTTGGTTCTCTCAGATATTAGCTCTATAAACCCCTCGTTATCTTTGCTTTTTCATTTATTTTATGGCATATTAAGTGAGATTTATGAGAAAGCTGCCACTTTTGATTTCTGATTCAGTAGTTAATATACGTTACATTACTCAGTTTGACCTAAATAGCGTTACACTGTAGTATAGGTTATCTCAAGACATAGGTTTCCGGCGCGGTATCATGAGCGGGGTGCAGTGTTATAAAAATGAATGTAAAATCGGTCGAGTGGTGTGTTTTCTCCAAACGTACATTTATTTTTATAACACTGCAACCCGCTCGTGATACCGCGCTGGAAACCTAGGTCTTGAGATGGACTATGTTATGGCTACGTTTTCAGAGCAGTAATCTGGGAAGCTGCATTGTTATATAAAAAGACATGGAAATTCGGTGGTTCGGAATTTAGGACTATAAATAGAGAATTTTAAAAGCCCCTTCATTTTCATATAACACCCGCTTCTCCGGAGGATACTGCTATATAGTATGATATAATAGCCTAGTTATTACATTATACTATAGTATAGTCTGATTCAAGAGTAATAATGGAGTGTTACTTGCGTATCTTACAGAAGTTTTCCGGGCGGGCCGATTTAACAACTCTGTATTGTACTGAAAACCTAACTCTTGCTATAGACTTTACATAATTCTAAGAATTGCTTTTATTTTAAACTACTTTGTAGATTATTTTCCAGTAAATTCATAATTTAATTAATATTTTCCAGATTCGGCATGTCTAAATTGGATCCCGAGCTAAAAGACCTCGGCAAGAAGGTTGGTCTACAAGTATGGAGAGTTAATGTGAGTCCCGCAACGAAAGTAACTTAGCTACAGTAACCCCTTATAGAAGTTCAAGTTAGAAGTTGTGCCCTTCACCTGTTGGGGAGTTTTCTACACCGGCGATGCTTATGTGATTCTGAGTGTTAGTTTGCTGTTACATTTACTTTCCACCAGTGAGAATTTAATGGGCCGAACGGGACCGCTACGATTGGTAATACTTTTTGTGGAATATACAAGTATATTTTTATCAAACAATCAATATTTCACTTTAACGCTGACTAAAGATTTGCTAAAAACTTTCCTGAAAACTGGAATATTTGGACTTCTGTGACCAGTTTTCTGGTCAACCCGACTATTCTTACAACTGGTTGCCTGAAAGATGCTCATAGTTTTAGAGGAATTGGGAATTGCAATCGGATAACCTTGAATAGGTTTTAAGTATTGTAAGAAAGGAGCGGTAACACCCCAAAAATTTTGACCCCGTAATATTGTTTTCAATCTATTCTCAGCTAATTCTATGTTGATTTTATAATTTATGCTTGAATTTTCTTTTTCTTTCTTTATATCGGTTTTATCTATTTTAGACAAAGAGCCTAGACGAGTGGGATGTTCACTTCTGGCTGGGAAAAGAAGCCACCCAAGATGAGATTGGAGTTGCTGCTATTAAGGTACACTAGACAGTTGTATATAGTTCATCTCAAGACCTAGATTTTCAGCGCGGTGAGTGGGGAACTGTGTTATAAAAAATGAATGTACTTTTGGAGAAAACGCACCACGTCGACCGATTTTACATTCATTCATTTTTTCTAACACTGCGCCCCGCTTGTGATACCGCGCTGGAAACCTAGGTCTTATGATAGACTATAGTTTGTGCTACTTAGGATTGGCAAAAGGGACGGCCGGTTACAGGTGCATCGTTTTACCGAAAAAGAAAGTAGAAACCTAGTTACCGTTTCATCGTTCTTTTTAAGAACTTAACCGAATGCCATTCCACTACGTGGTATTATAGTAGTGACATAGATAAAATAAGACCCTTTCTTTAATTAGCCTTATTCAGTTAATTATCTAACAAGCATACACAATCAAACCGTACTCGTGGTCTAGCTTATATATAGCAAATCCGTAATAAATCCTATTGCATAGTCTGTTTTAAAACTCAGACTACATTTCGCCGTCCTTATTCCATACGCGCCAAGGCTAAATCTTGCTTTTAACTAAAAGTCTCAAATTAGCTAAAATGTTATACATAGGCAACATTTGCCTCTTCTTGATACGCGCGCAGGGTTGCAAAGCCATGAAAAAATAAAAATTGAACAGTTCAGAACCTTTTTACACGCGAAGTTTTCCAACAGCGCGCATGGAGTAATGCTGACGTGATGTAGTAGACTATAATATTCCTAAATAGACTATAATATCAAGTAATCACCGAGAAGAAGCAGTTTTTCTTTTTTTACAGGCAGTCGAAATAGACAACCATCTTGGCGGATTCCCCGTTCAACACAGAGAGATTCAGTTTCATGAGTCACCGTTATTCTTGTCTTATTTTCCACAAGGAATTAGGTACGCTCTGGGTTTATTTTGTACGGCAAAGTTTAAAGTGTGTGAGGCGAAGCTTCTAACCACTGGGCCACAACGCATCAGGTGTGCTAATATTAAGAGTGTTATGAAGTATTAAGCCCGTGTTCTGAAACAAACAAAGAGCGGTGATATACATAGGCTTCCGTAATTGCGTATTTGTCTTTTTCTGGATATGATCCAAATAAAACAAATAAAACGAGCGATTTTTGAAACCTTAAACAACACCGCTCACTAGCAGTCTTTTTTTGTCCTTAACTATACCCCTGCAAGTAATTAGTCCGTTGACTATATCATATCGATCTACTAGAATGAATTACCTCTTAAGTTACATTATAAATCCTATGAATATGAAAAATTGACTACATGAAATACAATTAATACAAAACACTGACTTTAATATGAGAAACATAGGACTTTTGTTAAATTCTAGTTTAGATACGTAGCGGGTGGTTATGATTCTGGCTATTTCCATATTGGAGATGAGTTTGAAGGTTGGGAACCGAAACTGTTTCACTGTAAAGGAAAAAGAAATATTAGATGTACTGAGGTTTGTATCACGAAAATTGGCCCTAAAGGGGGGGGGGGCAGTCATTTTTCGCAAAATTAAGATAATCTTATTTGGGATTAATGTGACTACTACGGGGTTTAAATCGTTGAGGGTTTAGCTCAATCAGCTCAGTAACTTTGCAAACAGAAAATAAAAGAAAATTTAATATTCTATATGAACAGGGTTTTCACAAGCCGCCAGGGAAAACCCTAATCTGAACCACGTGTTTGAATTCCCGTCCAGCTTGGAATTTCAGCCACAATTTTTGTAAAACTGCCCCATTCGGGACGGAAATGAAACCGGTATGGGCGAGGTTTTGACAAAAGGTTCGGAGCATGCCCACTCTCTGATTGTGAGTAACAAATCCCTCTCTGATCAACATGATTTTAGGTGAAATGCAAAAAAGATTCGCTGAACCTCGGTGATGTGTTCATTCTTGATCTTGGTAAGGACATCTATGTATGGATGCCACCAGACAGTGGAAGACTCGAGAGAATTAAGGTTAGCTATGGAAATAAAGAATGAAAACTTCAGAATCAAACGATCAACTCCACAGCGAAGTCTTATTGTGTTTAATCTAAAACTATACGTCTTATTTACGCTTGAATAATACTATGGAATAAGGAAGTGGTTAAAAGTAAAATTAAGTTCTTTTTTGATAATTAGAAACCGAGTTTCGTAAATTTATTTTACATGGAACATTATTTATTTTTAATTTAAACTTTATTTTGTTGACAAATGGCCAAATTAGCTTGTTCATTTATAATATTTTTAACGTTGGCTGGCAGACTGCAAATATAAATAATATAAATGCAATATTTCTCATCGCAAAAGGTGTAAAAAACGCCTTTTCAAACTTCTTCAACTTTAATTTTGACTGAAATAACCGTAAAGTGACAAAATTTCCCTTTTTTAGGGCATGGAACGTGCTAAGAATATAGCGGATGTTGAGCGACATGGAGTAGCCACAGTACATGTTTTAGGTAAATAATATAAAAAAGAGGTTTCTGTAACGTGGAAATATTAGTAAATAGTTAGTTGGAACTAATTTATACAAGTTAGAATTTCAATAAATTAAGTAGTAGAATACTAAACTTTGAAGTAAACAATGAGATGGAACTATTCCGTTTCGCCCTGAGAATAGTCTTATACGAAACAGCTCCGATAGGGGGCCGGGCTCGTCAGTAATAATAAGGAGCTCGTTGTACACAGCAAATACTCAAAAGGCCCGACAACGGTGTCGGCAGCAAAATTAAACTAAAGTTTTTTCGAGTCTTAATTGGTCACCTACATCGACATCGTAAAGATGGGTGGAGTCCGGTGCTGCGTATAGCCCGGCCTGCGAGTTTTAAAAATTGGGCCTGGCCTGCTTTGGTCCCCTTGGTTGAACCGTCATGCCAACGTGGAGCCGAAGTTAATGTTTTATAATGTTTGATGAAGGTTTTGGTGAACAATGTGACGTCACCAGCCAAAAAGGCCGGCCTGGCCTAGCTCCGCCTTCTCAAAATGTGGGCCCTTTAAAATACGCAGCCCTGGCGTCGTCGTGTTGAAAATGTTTGGCGATGCAATTTAAAAAAGCAAGCCTGATTTAGCTATGATAAACACAATCTTAGTGGGTTTTATAGCTTAAAGAAAAAGAAATAGCTGACTATATATTTTGGAATAAAAATTAACCTATATAGTCTGATCCAAGAATATTAATATAGTGTAGACAAATTGGGCTTTATTTGAGCGCACCGTGTTACTGTACAAATTCCACTTGCAGTATTGAAAATTCGACAAATAAGCGAGTTACACTCCATTATTGCTCTTGACGCAGACTGTAGTTTGTCTCATTTCTTTAGACGAGGACTGGAAAACTGACGGAAAGTTCTGGTCTTATTTCGGAGGCCGCGAAGCTATTAGAGCAGTAGCCAAAGCAGCTAATGATGATGAAAATTATTGGAAGAAACATACTGAGAACATAACATTGTGGAGGTACGGTAACTGTAAATTTACATTTTTTAGGAGTAAGAAGTTGTAGGCCGCAAGCCGCGTTTTCTGCGTAGTTTTATAATAAAGTTACGTATTTATAGTCGGCGGACTAATCGCTTGTAGCTAAAAGTCTAAAAAATTTGAATTAGAGCATATATTTGCTCTAATTGCTTTAATAAACTGTAATAAATTTGCAGTTTGTACAGTAACCTCTTGCAAGCGATTAGTCGGCCACTATAACAGTATAGAAAACCTTCAGATCAAGCCCGTTACACTATTTAGAGCAAATCTTGTTAGCTCAATCTTCTTTTGGCGTTTAAACTTTCCCGCTGGGCTGCGCGGGTCTCAATTTTTCCGTCGTACGGATCCGTACCTGCATTTTTAACTTCCGGATTTAGATCCGCACAGCTCTTCTTGGCCGATTCCAAATCCTGAAATCTAGCGAACATGTTGAAAATTCAAAATGTATTAAATTTCAACTTCATAAAAGTTTTTTTTAGAGTTTCTGATGCCTCCGGAGTGATGAAAGTAACGAAAATTAAGAGTAATGGAGAGCTTACTCAGAAGGATTTAGATTCTAAGGTTAGTTAAAAAGATAAGAAAGAAAGAAATATTTACTGATTGCCAGAAAACACAAATCTAATAAAACTTGCTGAGTATCGTTTAAAACTTCATTTACTTGTGTTTTACGGAAGGAGATTGGGACTATGAGGTATTACAAATCTCCTTTGTCTATACAATGTACAATGACGAAACAGAAATACATTATTAAATTAAAACGGGAAAACTACCGTAACCCCATTTCGTTTCAGGACGCGTTTATCCTAGACGCGGTTGCCGGCGGCATCTTTGTTTGGGTTGGCAAGGGATGTACTATTGAGGAACGAGGAAAGGCTCTCATTTGGGGTGAAACCTATATTGATCAACAGGTAATAAATAATATAAGTCTGAATTAAAAGCCATGTATCTGGCGCGGTGTTAAATAAATATAAATGCATCTTTTGAAGAAAAGGACCACAATTCCACGATTCTCCATTCATTTTTGCTAAACATCGCGGCGGCCCACAGGACACACCGCTGATAACTCAACACTCTTGATACATACTATAATTGAATAATTATATCATTAAACAATTATTAACTCTTTTTAATTAAATATTTATGTTTTAAGATTGTTAAATAAGTTTAATACTATAAAAGTAAATACAAACTGTTTCTAGAAACTTCCCTATTGGACGAGAGTTACTCGAGTTCTAGAGCAGAGTGAACCAGCAGCCTTCACCCAATGGTAAGAAAAGAATATAGAAAATATGTAGTACATATATATATATATATATTCTAACACTTTATATAGTCAGCGCCAAGAGTAATAATAGAATGTAAACAATTCAACGCTCGTCTGACTCTAAGCCCCTTTTGCGAGCATCGCGCCAGCATCTGGCGGCTACTCTCCGTTCAATATTGTACTTTGCAAGTACGCGCGTGAAAATTATCTGAAGGTGCGGTGTTAAGAATCCTATAAATACGCCAGTGACAGTCCATTATTACTCTCGGAGCTGATTATCCCACATTTGCCCGATAATTACGGGCCGGCCTATTCTTTAAAAAAACTGTGTAATTGAAATCACAAAAACAATACTACCGTATCCCCCTAAATAAGATGTGCAGGTTCTCCGACTGGCACGGCGAGAAAAAGAAGAATACATTTGAACCACAACTGTATCAAGTATCTGATGAGAGTGGCAAGGTTGTTATTGAGGAAATTGCCAATTTCACTCAGGAGGTAGGAGAATTTATATTTCTTTTTATATTGGCCGCTTTTACAAAACGTAATGTAATAATTTAACTTTTTTATTACGAATTATAATAAGTTAATATAAATAGTTCGAAAGCTAAAATGAATTTGTTTAATATAATTCATTCTCTAAAAATTCGCCAAGCGCGAAGTTCTGTCCTGACTTTAGAAACGTAGGGTGATCTAGGCAGGGCTTGGAATTTCACTGGCCGGCCCGGCCCGGGCGGGTGCCTAAAATTCAAAAAGTCGGCCCCGGGCAGGGATAATTTGTTATCAAAAATCGACTGATTTGGGTGAATATTTTGATAAATAGTATCAAAAAACATCAATAGGTAAAGCATGTTGCTTGTTTATTGTTCATGCCAGAAAATATCACTGAAAACTAATTTTTTTGAAGAATATCCGCTATAAAATATAAAATAGACTACGGCCGGCCAATGCAGGAGCCGACTTTTTGGGAAATCGACCCGGGGCCGAAAATTTGAGCAACGGGCCGGCCCGATCGGGCCTTTTCCCTGCACTGGATCTAGGTGTTAGAATAGACTGCGGGGCCGTGCTGTCCCGAATCACATATTTCTTTTTACATTACTTATTTTTTATTAAAAAGTATTATATTATATAATACTTTTTTATAATTTATATATTAACCTTACAACGAAATAGATTGTTTTCTTAATCGATTGTTTTCATCGACTGACATTGATTATTTAGGATTTGGACGGTGATGACGTCATGATCCTGGATGCACTTCATTCTATTTATGTTTGGGTTGGAACTGGAGCTACTGAGAATGAGAAGAAACATGCAGAAAGCAATGCTAAGGTAGCACCAAGGGGGGGGGGGGGCAACGCACCGGCTCGTTTTCGGCCGCAAGCAAAAATTTTCGGACCGGGCCGGGCCCGTTACTCCTGGGTAAGAGAACAGAGTGAATCCGGATTTTCACCCAACCAAACATCGCGTTATGAAAGTATCTAGTGTGTTGTAAGAGTGATGTTACATTTAACGGAGAGACTAGGTCCATTAACAAAGCCTACTTTGTTGTGAAGTTTTTAAATTAATTAGACAGGCATTCCAATAACTTATACGTAAAGCTGCTCTTCACCTTGGCTAGAACCAACATTTTGCGTCACGAGGCGAAGCTTCTGACCACTGGGCCACCGCCGCGCAAACAGCGTCTTTGGCTTCGTATTTTTACGAGAGTTGTGAAATGTAGAGCTATTTATATATAACTATTGTAGCAATAAGTTTTGCAGAAGTTCTTGGAGAACAGCAAGGTTCCACGTCACAAGAAGACCACTATTGACACCATCTTCCAAGGATCCGAAACGCCTACTTTTAAGAAATTCTTCCCAGCATGGGACGATAAACTATTTAAGAGTGTAAGAATACTGATTTACATTAAAATTAATTTAAATCAAATGATTAATGTGCAGAATTAAATTGCTACATACACGATATAGTCTATAACAAACGAAATACTTCAGAGCGCGGTGGTATACATAGGCTTCCGCAATCACGTATTTGTCTTTTTCTGGACATGATACAATATAAAACTAGTACAATAATATTCTTCTGACAACAAACAAAAAATTGCGCATCGAACCATATAATGGAAGTTTAATTTTGCCACAAAACGAGCATTTTTGATTCCTTAAACAACACCGCACCCTGCAGTCTTTTTTGTTATGGGCTATACCTACCCATCTGCAAATAATTTACGGTGTTCCACGCGAAATAAATACATCGAAGGACTATTACCCATTTTACATGATATAAAATTTTATCCCTCCTAATTCGGGATCTATGGCCCCCGACATAAAACTATCAAACGTATATATGTATGCACTGCGAATTCGGCTTGTTTCTAGTAGCATTATGTTATATCATAGCAAACTAACAACGCAACATCTCACTAAATATATTTTCTTACAGAATGCTCGCTCCGTTGCCAATATGAGAAAGCTTCTGTTTAAATAAAGAAAAGAAAATGCCTACTATGTGCCGTGTATTTTGTAAAAAGTATATTTTTTATGTATTATGCTTAACTACTTAATAAATATTGATTCTGCTGTCTTGTTTCTACATTATAACGCATAAACGGTGTTACTTACAGGTCTTATAAAAGGTTAAAATTGATAAGTATTTCAAAAAAAGATGAAAACGGGATATTTCAGTTTTCTATAGTAACCCGTTTTATTGTTTAGATATCGGCATTCGTGATAAGAGTGGACCAGTAGCAAAAATTACAAATTCAAGGACTGTGTGGATGTTATTTCACTTTCATGGTTGCCCGCTCCCTCTAAGAAATTCAAAAATAGAACTTATTGACGCAACAATCAAAAGCTGATTGTGAGCTTTTTTTTATTATGTTTTAGAAAAAGCAGACATCCAGTATACTAGTCAAGCTCCGAAGATTCGCAAAATAATAAGTATTTCCAAACTAATCAATTAAACAGCAAACACCAATATATGAGCAGTAAACGAAATAGTCTATTAAAACAAGGTGAAATCGTTATTCTTTCTATTTTTTATGTTATTTTCTCTCAATATTTTGCCAGTCGTTAGAATAGTATAAGAAATTAGAAAATATGATAGCATTAGCAGATATAAAAGTGATTTGGCCTTGATTTATTTGAGCAGTCTCCGAGCATGTTAAATAGAAATTTTTGATCAAGCCCAAGATTTCTTCTATATTCGAATATCTGTATAGTAACTATTTTTATAAAAACATATTATTTTAATATTTTATTCGTATAAAAAATATACGTTTTTCTTCATTTACTGATTTGGTGAATTCGAATTATTTGAATTTGCGCGCTGGCAATGGCGCGCCCAGACCTTTAAGTAGCATAAACCTTTGCGGTCGACTATACCAACAATACGCATATTTTCTCTTATTTTTTGGCAAACTCGGATATGCATTAGAATTTATCCCAAATACACCTCCAATCAGGTGGAAAATAAACCAGCACCATGGAAAATATACCTAAATACTGCAGTGTAGTCGACGATTTGATTACTCACAATCGCGCCGAGACCAAGAAGCTAGACCTTTAAGATTCTAAAGTCGCTCAACAATTGCATCAGTGCATCGAATCGATAAATATTTGCATTGGGTTATAAGTTATGTAAATAATTTATTTTGCTTTATTCATTAATTAGCACATCTCTTTGTTTTCGTCTCATTCAGACCATATAGAAATATTGATTTACAGCCTGGTATACAATGCCTCCTAAAAACCCTACCGTCTCTAGGAAGAGGGGATCGACTGCTGCGTCTGCGGCTTCTCAAGCCAAGAAGCCTATCAATATGGAAAGGTATGGGTTTGGATTTACAACAACGCATTTTTGGAAATTCAGAGAAATTTCGATCGACTTCAATGACTCGAAAATCTGCCATGACCGCGTTATCGTTGTTGACGGAAAGAAGTTCTATGTGGTTTCTGGAGTGCGTTTGCCCGATTTGGTTAACACGATTGATTCGTGGTCCTATAGAAGCTTTTGCGAGTTATTTAATACATCCGGTTTTTGAAAAAGGGTGATTCGTATTTATAGGGCTCAACAAAGAGTCGAATAGTTTGTAAAACTTTTTCGCGGTTGTTGCTTCAACCTGCATTCCTAAAATAGCACCTACATTTGTGTATTTTTAGCTACTCGGCCTGTACTCCAACCATTTCAATGCGTTGTTTCAAGACGAAACCGACAAGGACAATGACATTGATCTCAAGGATGTTAACGCTGACGATTTCAAAAACTTCTTGTGCGTTTTGTGCCCTGGCAAGTATGGACTTAATGGTGAGATCTTTCATTCGCTCCAGATGAAGTTTGAATTCCAAATTTAGAAAATAATGTTCGAGGAGCGTTGATGCTAGCTCATCGTTTCGAAGTTCCACTCGCGTGGCAGAAGTGCTGCGATTTTATTCTCCAGGAGAAGAATGTTTGTGATGGGCTTGTCTTTGCTGTTCTCACTTGGATGGCTGAAAACCAGATCGCTATTACGGTTAGTTGTATGCAAATATGTAATTTCTTTCGGTTGCAAAATAAATTAATTGCTGGCGAGAATTTTTTTCTTTACTTATGTCACTACTGCTTGAACTCCTTTTGAACTTGTACTTTTTCAGACGAAACTGGAGCAGAAGGTCTCGTCTTCGCTGGGAAAGATAAAATACGAACAGTTCTCTTCTGTAAGTTTCATTCCGGTTATTCATCAAAGAACTGTTGTTGTTTCAGGGAGTTTTCAAATCCGGTCTGGAAACTGTGAACAAGCACAACCTTAATGTTATCAAGGTGGGTTTATTATTGACCCATGGCAGATGCTACCCATAAGAGCAACGGATATTTTATTATATTTATTTATAGACTTGTATGGATAAGATGGTCTTGAAAAAGAGCAAAGTGAAGGTGACGCACTGGAAACACAAATATAGGCTCCCTCCATCACCAGAATGGTTGGGGATCGCTATTGATTATGATTTGGAATTAACTAAGGTAATTTTGTAAACTGTTTATGCAATATGTTTCCCATCTACAGGTCACATTCAGCAAAACTCTTATAATTTATTTTTCTTACCAGCTGACTAGGTGCATCATATATACTATAGCCCGTTTGATCAAAACTGAATCATTTGGAGAGCGTTCATTATATTTAAGGCTGTTCATTTGAATACAATGAAAGTGTATATTACACGTGAATCTATTTTTCGTTTAGGAGTATTATCTGAAGTTCTATTCGGATGTTTCATCATTTAATTTGGACGTCTTCTTCGTTGATTTCTATGATGTGGTCCCCCAGCTCTCGTTGAAAACTCGTCTTTTTGTTTATGAAAACATCTCGGATAAGGGTAAGGATTACGGTGATTGGTGGTGTGATGGCTTCCCGAATCATTAATCTCACTAGAGAAATTCTCGTTACTTACCTTGTTATCTTTGGCTTTTTATTGTTATGTTTTTATTGGTACATGCATTATTGTTGTTGTTGCGTTATAAACTGTTGTTATGAATTTGTTTCATTCTTTATTATAATTTACTGTTGGGGAACGGAACATAAAGGGGACCAATGATATTGGGGTCACAGGGCCGTTGAATTGTAGATGAACCCTCTTGAATTTTGCAGTTGTATGTCTGCGGGCATGGTAACCTTACGAATATTGTAGAGGGTATTTTAAAATTTGCAGTTGCGAAACCGCCATGAAAACCGTTGTTTGAACGATGTCCGATTGTATATGGGTTCTGCCGTGCGGTCCTAAAGCCGAAGGGCCAAACAGTATATGCGTTTAAATCTAGAAGATAATACGGTGAAAACTATTTTTTATAGAAAGCAAACCAGGCGATGTTTTCTCAACGTTTCCGATGCTATAAATTTAATAAAGTATCATACATACTCTGCAAACAATGAATCATACTTTCCACTTGTTTTGCCGAAATTCTTGCAAATTCAGGTTGCGAAATGTGTGTTTGCTTGTCTGGCACGCCCGAAGTCATGGTTACGAACAGTGTCCCACTCATCGGAATGTAATAAAAATCAAACAAAATTAGTTACAGTTGCAAGAGTAGCATATGTTGAACAAAAAGAATGTCAATATGAATCAAGAATTCTAAATACTGAATCTGCTTTGAAAAATCAGATTAATTGGACATCTATTATGGCAATGAGATTACCGCCTGTAAGCAGAGGTCCAAATAAGAAATCTCAAATTTTTATCCAACTTGAATTAGTAAGTCCAGTTTGAAACGTATCAGCCAATTAATGTTAACCGAATACCTCAATTGTTATGCCCAAGCACACAGTGCATCTTATTTTCAAGTATTCAAATATTAACTGATTGTCGAATCTATAACTTTTATTACAAACAAACTGAACCGAAATTAAAACAAATCAACAATTTAACAAACTGTGTAAAACTGAAAAGGCATTTTACTGGGACAACAGCTTAACTATAGAAGAACAAGTATATAAAACGACAAATAAAAATATAACTCGGGGAGATAAAAAATATTGTAGTAATAACCGGTTACATCATACAACTAAAATAAGTAAACGGAAATTTTAGGGAAAATTAATGACATCAAGCCTTCAATTTATCTTCGTGTTGGTCTGCCTCATGTCGTCTTCGCGAATAGTCAACTTTTTATCGCAAACTCGGCAGGGGAAAACTTGACGAGACTCTGAAATGACTCAAGCACATTGTGTTATTCAATATCATCGCGAAAGTATTATAACCATAAAACCTGCCTGAATGTATATCGTAGGGCTGGGTCAAGTTCCACTCCTTCAGAAGTACTCGTCCACAAATATGACAATTGAATGGTTTCTTCTTATGGTGGAGTCAAGAATGAGCCAGCAACGCAATCTCGTTGTCAAGTTTTTAAGAGCAAAGAGTGCATAGAGACGTTGGATCATTAGAATGTGAAGGTATGTGTTCTTTCAACATTATTTCATCCTAGAAAATAGAATAGAAAAGCTGATAATAAGTAAAATACCTTGAAGATATTTGATCCACCGGTGTGCCCCCTTATCTTATGCTCTTTTAAATGAGTGGAAATGTGAAAAGTCAGGATACAAACGGTCTTTCACCTAAAAAGAAGAGAGAAAATCACAAGGCGTTAAGAGAAAACCTACCAGTGTAAGGGCTCACATGCACATTTAAAATAGACTTCCAAACAGTTTTACATGTACATAGACTACATCGATGCTTCTTACTGATCGCTATGTGTTGGTCGAAAGAGATATTGACCTATATATCATATATAAACCACCATGCGAATCGGCTCACCTTCTCCATGATTACCCAATAGAGGTTTCTTAGAATTTATTTGTTCCCGGAATTTTACAAGACCTTCTTTTTTGAATGAAAACGTTGCCCATGTAATCAGTAACTGGAGAGCACCTCCTGTAATCAAGGATTTAGAATAATTAATACGTAGAAATAAACCTGTGCAGAAAGCAGTGCACTCATCCTTCATCGTTGAATTGATTGATTAATCTTTTAACCATATTCTGGCTCAATTCCGCTTTAACATTCTTTTGATGAGATACGCGAAACCATGATGACCGCAGCTAATGAAGAGAAGCTGTTGCCATTCCTGAAACATAAATAAGCTGCATTCAATTACCGCAATTATAACCTTATCCAGTTTATACTTGGTACAATTCTGCCATACATTGATATTTCCGTGTGCATCTGTCGTCGGCTTGTCGAAGAAAAGGTGATAGAATGATGAAATCTGAAAATCAGCTGTATGTACCGATAAATATGAGCGGATTTTCACAACACTCTCTTTAATTTAGAACGATTTACAGCATGTTCTAACATGCACAAAAATTGGCAAATCTAAATCAAAAGAATGATACATACACCATTCGCTCCTGTAGCTTCCATTTGAACTGTTGCCAGCACAGCCGCGGCTGCGATGACATCATGCAACCGTCAGAACATTTCAGGAACGCTAATCCAGGAGCTCGAAAGATCATCGTTTTAATTTTCTGAAAAGAAGAAGGCGATAAACAAAAAAAAGACGATTATTGTTACCTTTAGTCCTGACAGATACACTTTAGCCATTCCATTTGCAGTTGGAGTAACAAACTTAGGCCACACCAATAGAAGAATAGGATTTCTAAATAGAAGGCAGCTAGATAAACAATTTGTGTTACCTACCTATAAAAAGGCCTCACAACAGAATCTTCACGGATTATTCCGATATGGAGAAAATCCTTGATAGCATCGATGTCATTTGCAGATAACTCGGAAACTTCGGAGTATTCATTACCCGCTGGGAAAGAAAAACGTGATGGCTTCACCTAACAAAGTGAACATAAATTAGAAAACACTAAGAAACTAGACAAACCTGTTCAATGGAATGTTCAGACTTCGAGAAATCGAGATCCTTAAACAAATTGCATATCATACACCATCTTCAGTCTCCTGAAAAATGATGCAATATATATTGAAAATCCTTATGAACTAACCGCTTGAAAAGAAGATTCTTCAGACATCGACAGTTTTATCCCAGTTAGTGTACAGCCTTAAAAACGATACGGTTAAATGATAAGGTTGCAAAGGAAGATAGCATGAATGGCAAGGAATGGACAACACGGACGAATTTACTTTGACCACTCGAGTTGATGTGTACCCTTTGTTTGTATTCATTTTATATAAGAATGTGAAATTGCATAGATCTACTAGATAGCTAAGAGATATTTACCAACATAACTAGCAAGAGCGTTTCCATTGATTGAAAATAGTTCAGAAAATGAGCTCACGGGTCTAATGAATGTTACTCTCGTAGTCGCATATGTTTTTAGAATCAAGTCAAGTTCCATCACCATAACCAATGAATAATACATACCACCATTTTCTCCAATAGCTTCCATTCTTCAACTGGTCCAATAAAAGCAGTGCGGCGACGACATCATGCAAAATACATTGTCGCAGACTATTCCAGGAAAAATGAACCAGGAACTTGGAAGATCATCGTTGTAATCTTCTAAAAAAAGCAGAAAATCGGTGAAAGTCATTATCACCGCTACCTTTAGTCCTGGCAGATACACTTTTGCAGTTTCATAAGCTGTTGGAGGGACAAACTTGGGCCATTGCAATATAATAATAGGAATTCTAAATAGAATGCAATTAAATAAACAATTCGTATTACTCATACCGCATCAGCCTCTGATAAACATTTTCCTTTGGTTCGTTTCTTTTTGGCGACTTTCTTGACCGTGCTTTTACAATTATCCTGTTCAAACACAAGTAATCCTTATAAAACTTTAATAACACCAACCTTTGCAGATTCAGTCAATTGAGTGCGAATAGCTTTTTCGGCACACTGTATACATTTCTTTAATTTGCCACAATAAAATCCTGGAAGAATGAGAACTTTAGTGAGCAACTGAAATACCTCTCCAAAAGATGTCATACTGAACGGAGTTTCCACACCATTATTGAAAATCAACGAACCTAAAGAGATAATTAATACAATAGCTCGTGTGAAACTTACGAACTACAAAGGGAATGACACCACTCAGTGTGGTAATGTAGGCGATTTGAACATCCGGCAGCTTTCCGTCCTTGAATAGCTCATTCATACATTTGTGGCAGTTAGGTCCATTACTAAAGCAGAAATTAGATACGCGGTTGCTTATATAAAATAATTATTTGAAGAAACTTACGGTATGGATCCATATTGTCCAGTATAGTAGATATAGGTGAGGCGATCAGCATCACGAGACGTGCTCATCTGAAATTTTTGTCATATAAGAGTTACACTGTTTATGAACAAAAATATAAATGTACTAACTAAAGTTATATTAGAGCTTATAAATTATAGACTTTCGCTCCGCTCGGTAGCGCTGAATTTTTTACCCCCCCCCACCAGAGTCCTGTGAATCTGACTTAATATATAATATATAATATTATATAACATTTTAATTTGTTCACTATTAGTTTAATAGCTTAAAAAACTGAGAATAGGTTCGACAAACCCTTCTGCAACATTCACGAGTTCAAGATAGTAAACTGAACGAACTATTTGCCGTTCGGTCCCAGTTAAGCTGGCCATCTCGAGAGTTGTCAACCAGTTGTGCATTCTCGTACCCAAAAAAAAATAGTTCGCGTAATCAATTCTTAGCAAGCCTATAGGCATGCGTATATATATATATATATATATAAACATGTTATTTTCCTTTCACCATGATGCATAACGTATTTGAGTGTGCTACATTGTAGGCTGGACATAAACTGGGATTAAAATCTTTGCGTCGATGTCGCTCGAATCTTCTATACAAGAGGTTTGTACTTCGAATATCAAATTTATATCGTATGTTTCAGATATAGAAAATGGCGATATGATATGGAATGAAGTAATCCTATTCTTCCGTTGGTATGGCCCAAGTTTGTCTCTCCAACAGCTTATAAAACTGCCAAAGTGTATCTGCCAGGACTTAAGGTAGCGGTTATAATGACTTTCACCTATTATCTACTTCTTTTTTCAGGAGATTAAAACGATGAATTTTCAAGTTCCTTCCTGAAACATTCTGACAACAATGTCATTACCTGATATCATCGCCGCCTCTGATGTAATTGCACCAGTTGAAGAATGGAAGCTATGGGAGACGATGGTGGTCTGTTTTGTTCATTGGTTTTAAATATATGATAATGCAACTTGACTAGATTATAAAAATATATGTACCTACGAGAGTAACATTTATTAGACCCGTGAACTCATTGTCTGAACTGTTTTCAATCCATGTAAACGTTCTTGCTAGTTGTTTACTGTTTGGAAAAATGTTGTTAATCGCTCTCAATATAAAAGAGTATTGTAAAAATCCACTTAGTTTTGTCGGTGCACTGAAATGAAAATTTTAACATGCCCTTTTCACTTTTTATATATTTTCACATTCTATTAATTTACAGATTTCATCATTCTATCACCTTATTTTCGACAAGCCGACGACAAATTCACACGGAAATGTCAATGTTTGGCAGCATCCCCATCGGATAATCTCGATAAGGTTAGGATTTGGTCTAATACAATGAAGCTTATTTGTATCCTAGGGATGGCAACAAATTCCCTTCATTTGCAGTGGTCCTCAGGGTCTCGCGTATCTTGTCAAAAGAATGTTGAA